>JAUELF010142972.1:2536-15041 GCA_031471495.1 Clinocardium nuttallii | reverse complement strand
AACAGTAACGAGCAGCATTCCTCTATATAATACATGAGCCAGGTAAGATTTAAATGGTTTTGTATTCAAAACAGTAACGAGCAGTATTCCTCTATATAATACATTAGCCAGGTAAGATTTAAATGGTTTTGTATTCAAAACAGTAACGAGCAGTATTCCTCTATATAATACATGAGCCAGGTAAGATTTAAATGGTTTTGTATTCAAAACAGTAACGAGCAGCATTCCTCTATATAATACATGAGCCAGGTAAGATTTAAATGGTTTTGTATTCAAAACAGTAATGAGCAGCATTCCTCTATATAATACATGAGCCAGGTAAGATTTAAATAGTTTTGTATGCAAAACAGTAACGAGCAGTATTCCTCCATATAATACATGAGCCAGGTAAGATTTAAATGGTTTTGTATGCAAAACAGTGAAGACACGGATTAGTATGAGCAGAGAGGGCAGTCATTAATATTAGTTTAAAGTATTTGGTATGACTCGGCCGGGGATCGAACCCACGACCTCCTGCAGCCGAGGCGGACGCTCTACCACTACACTACCAAGACGATAATATTAAGATTGAGCTGGAATACAATTCAATATAGCCTGCCAGTGATCAATGAAATATACTTTTATAGTTTGGGAGTGAACCGAAACGACGCTAAGACAACGTGGAGGTTAACCATTAACGTTATACATTTAAAACAGTAGGTCTAATTAGCGTCATGTAACTTTCCAACAGATAAGTCTCATTTCACAAATTAGTATTTTTACTGGAACGAAAGGTTTTATTTGCCCTCATAATATAAATTCCTTTCCATTTGCTGACGACTGTTGATGCATCTGCAGCAGACGACATTCGAATACATTTGTGTTAAAGACTCGGTGTTCATGGTATGCAATTTCTCCTTTTGTCAAAATATGTTTTTTAAACGTGGTCTACCACAGATTTGATGTATGTGGGAAATGATTAAGTATCAGAAATACCCATTTCCTATCCTACCATCTGCTATAAAACTTCCCATTGTCCCAGTACAAATTGTGTCTTTATGTCTGGAGATAAAACTCACGTGTCTCAACATTTACCATATTCAATGTGTCGAAATTTGGTTTGTATCCAGTATTGTATGCATTCAATCGGACAATCAAATAGTATGAAAACCCAGACTGTTTTTCGTTCAGATCAATTGAATTTACAGAGGAAAGAATAGAAAGGAAAGAATCTAAATGAGAAAAGATCTGAAAGACTGAAATTTATTATCGAGATAAAACATTTGTCAGAATTTTATGTACTTCCGATTACACACAAGTCTGCCATTTAACTCTTTATTTGATATGATGATTTTAAAATCGTCTGCTTTGAAAACGTTGGAGAAAAAACCTTGCGAAATATGGAATTACGGTTGAAATACAGAGTAAAATTCAAATATAATTATAAGAATGGCGGAATCTCATAAATGTCTCGTCTTCCCACGATTCTTTCAAATGACGTCTGTGGCAAAACCGTTACATGTTGCCTGTATGAAAGAGCGTGTTAACCCTTTCCCTCATACGACAATTCTGCAGCAGACGACTTTGAACATATTTGGTCAAACATAGAAAATCTCTATAATTGAATGGATAACCTATAAAAGCGGAAAACATTGTGACAAAAGGAGAAAATGCTCGATTCGAGCAATTTCTTCTTTTGTCACTATGTTTTCAAAAAGGCGTGTGTTGCAGAGGTGTCATAAATCGTCTGTACGAAAGAGCGTGTTAAACTATGCCGCTCGTCATCCAAGCATAGGTAGTACACGTTTAGATAAAGATCTGTCTGCGAATTTATGTTACCTGATGTATGCTGATAACCAATAACCTCGAGAAAGCTTATGTGAGTGATTGGTAAACAGTGCATCTGCAGTGTCATATATGGGTCGCATATACTTGTTGTAGCTCTAGGACAGCACAAAAACTTATTATGTTTGGGGATTTTTTTCGGTCAGATTTTTGACAGAAGTCATTGTGGCGAGCGCCATTCTTCTACCACCAGTGGGCTCAATTAGGCTATGTGCGAAAGTATTCAGTTGTCTTGACACAATGTTGAATGGATTCCAGGTGCCTGAAAACCAGGAAACACGCGTTAAATAACTGTGCTATCGTTAAATGTATTGGTGATGATGTTGATTTGATTTTGTTTACCCTCGCCATACATAATGAACCATTTGGAGAAATGTATTAGTGATTAAACCTGTTCACTCATATAGAAGCGTTTCAACGCAAACGACTTTTAAAAACATTTCGACCAAAGGTGTAATTGCTCATGATGAGCAATTTCTCCTTTGGCCACAATGTTTTCAACTTGATTTATTTTACATTTGAGCTATCTTTTATGGCGATTTTTCAGGTGTTTTGAAAGTAGTAAGCTGCAGATTTGTAGTAGATATATGTTAGAGATGGTTAAATTCGAACCAATCAATCAATATGATATTTTAGCCGTCCTGTCTGAATGTCATCGAACAGTAAGATTATTATTGACACACTGATTATTAATACTTTCCTCGAGCAAGGTACATCTTTTCCTATGGATACCGCACATATCTGAAAACTATTTTGAGACTAAGTAACGATTATTATAGCCCCCAAGGCATGCAATAAAAAATCACGGCGAGGTTTTACGCACATCGATGTGTAAAGATATGAACGTTTCGTCAGGATAAGATATTTATATATCCGACAATCGGTATTTCTGGAATAACAAGGACCAATATTATTCTTTATCTCATCCATAGCCTGATCATAATCTACATCGTTCACTGTGTAGTCAATCAGCCGTTTAGCCCTTTCCCTCATATATATATGCTTTCTGACGCCTCTGCAGCAGACGGGTTTGTGAAAACATAGTGACAAAAGAAAAAATTGCACAAAACGTGCAATTTCTCCTTTTGCCACAATGTTTTCCACTTTTAGTCATAGGTTATCCATTCAATTATAGAGAGTTTCCATTTTTTGACAAAATACGTTCAAAGTCGTCTGCTGCAGAAGTGTCGTATGAGGGAAAGGAATACGATTATATGTGGTTTCATATTTTGTTGTCATACAATCGTGTATTGGTTGATGCTCTACAGTTACGCTTCGGAAATAATCACCTGAACTCAGTACAACATTCTTCCCCAACAGCTGGTTGAACAAAGATTGGTCAGTCCATTGCTGGAAGTTTAATGGTGATAGTCGAAATGTTGTTGCCAATTTCCTGAACTGACTGAGATAGTATTAAGACATATATGAACGTTCGCGTGTGTCACGCCTTCTTAAACACTACAAATCGATGTAATTATAACTTACTATTTATTTCGTAACAGGTGTTGTTATCTATATAATGAAGACGAACTATTATTGAGACAAGCAGAACGTATACATACTTCAAATGCCATAGTTACTTAAAGGATTACGGTGTAAACTGCACTTTGCATTAGACGCATCCTGTTAGTGTAAACTGCACTTTGCATTAGACGCATCCTGTTAGTGGAAACAGCACTTTGCATTAGACGCATCCTGTTAGTGGAAACAGCACTGTGCATTAGACGCATCCTGTTAGTGTAAACTGCACTTTGCATTAGACGCATCCTGTTAGTGTAAACTGCACTTTACATTAGACGCATCCTGTTAGTGGAAACATCACTGTGCATTATACGCATCCTGTTAGTGGAAACAGCACTGTGCATTAGACGCATCCTGTTAATGTAAACTGCACTTTGCATTAGACGCATCCTGTTAGTGTAAACTGCACTGTGCATTAGACGCATCCTGTTAGTGGAAACTGCACTGTGCATTAGACGCATCCTGTTAGTGGAAACAGCACTTGCTTATCCGGCTGCTGTACTTTAATTCATAGTTTCGAAAACCGTAAAACTACAATGAAAAGACACAACCCATCGGTGGTCCTAACCCGAAATTCGGCAGGATAAGGGTTACGATGATGGGTTTAGTGTCAAGCATATGCAAACGTGGATCATAAATAGTATCTCGTCGAAAGGAACGTTCCTCACGGCATGTTGTAAGTCGTCTGGGACGGGCGAGTGCGTGTTTATAGGCATTATATAACAATGTATAGGAGTTCCATTAGGATAAAATTCTTCTTTTTCAACAGAGTTTTCAGCTAACGCCTTTAACCCTTTTGTTGCAAAATACAATTAAAGGCTCTTACAAAGAATGTAAGTTCAGGTGAGACAGCTCGAGACGAGTTATCTATCCTGAAATCTGCATTGTTTGCCACTTAAACATTAAAATTTGCAAAAGTTCCTGTCGAACGATAAAAAGGAGTGTTCCAATTTTCAACATTGAAGGATCGATTTGACAGAGTTAAAACTATGTACAGACATTGCAGCCTCTGGTTTGAATATAAAGTGTGGTTGCACGGGTTCGAATGAAATGCCAACGCTCGCACATGTAGCACGAAACATGTTACACGTTTCTGAGTGTTGTGCCATAACACTAGAAAGAGGTACAAAACGTTACCGCTGGTTAAAAAGATCCAGACAAGAACAATATACAAATGCTGATGAAAGGATAGACATAAACCATTAAACTATGTAAGCTACTTCTACCAATTATTCTTTTATTGGTGATATCAGTTGAGTACCACTCAATGGATTTTAAAATGTGGAATAAAATAACACTTCACTCTTAGTGCTTACTACAATGTGAGTGCATGGCACACCAAACGATACATTTGTATGTCATTGTTCGGTTTCTAGTTAAAAAGGAATACAACAGTTCGATGTAAATTCTATGTATTTCATGCAATAACTTGTAAAAAGGTAGAATATTTGGTTTGGATGGTTGATAGGGTTGTTCGTTTTTGCGCAAGTTCCCTATGCAAAAGATGTTCGTTCATATGTGTATTAATGTTTGTAAAGTTGCTTGCAGCAGATTTGTTTTGTGCGGGAAAGGATAAATACACTTAAGAAAATAATATTTTCACTGAAGTAAATGTATTTTTATTACACAGGAGATCAACACCTGTTACAAAATATTTGTTAAAAAAAATCATATTGATTTATTATTACGCCACGGCAGGCGTAAGGGTTGCGTGACTATATATAACACGTGATATGTCAGTCAAACTCATCTGTAAGCAGGAATATTCATCCCCGTTATAAAACCCTTACACTATGCCAACGCTTTTGTTTCAGACTAGTTTTGGAACAAAAATTGTAAAAAGAGAAATTATTCAAAATGATCATTCTCTAGATACAAGTATGGAAAATCTATATAGTTTAAAGCTGAAGTATTGAACAAAGATGAAACTATCGAATCAATTGGAGAACATTCTCATTATGGGCATGTTCTCTTTTTGTCACAATGTTTTCAAAAGTTATCTGCTAAAAAAGCATCCAAATGATTCTATATGAGAAAAAGTGTTAATATCTTAGCGATGAGGTTACTGACACTGACACACACAGGCTGTACGGCTATGCATTATAAAGTGATACGATCTAAAGGTAGATCTTTGGTTTGAATATGTATCCTGCTAAATTATTACCTTTTCTATTTAACCTTTTCCCAAATATAGACGCGTTTATTACCTTTTCTATTTAACCTTTTCCCAAATATAGACGCGTTTATTACCTTTCTATTTAACCCTTTCCCAAATATAGACGCGTGTTGACGCATCTGCATCAGACGACTTTAGAAAAACATCATAACTAAAGAGGAAATTGCGAAAAACGAGCAATTGCTCCCTTTGCCACAATGTATTCAACTTTTTTTCAGTAATAATACCTACAATTATAGAGATTTTCTATATTTCTTTAGAAGACATTTTCAAAGTCGTCGGCTACAGATTTGCTCTATTGGGAAATATTAAACAATTAGTATGCATCTTCTGCAGGCGACTTGGTAAAACAGCCATTATACTCCCTTAATGCTTTCAAAATAATACTTTCAATTTTCTAATTGGTACATATTTTCATCATTGATAGGAGGCAATATTAATTAACCATACACAATAAATTGCCAATTTGATCTGTACATGTAGTAAGGGCTTACACATGAGCCGCATCTTGCAATGTTGTGTCTTATTCGAGGTGCGTAGACAGGGACGACTCATGTGAGTCATGTGAGTCTGCAGATACGTACATTCTAAAGGGAGTATTCATTGTCCGCCAGCATGTCGTATAGACCCAGCTGTAATTATTAACATGTCGTATAGACCCAGCTGTAATTACTAACATGTCGTATAGACCCAGCTGTAATTACTAACATGTCGTATAGACCCAGCTGTAATTACTAACACAAATATAAAATTACAGTTGCATGGCTGTTACTGACAAACCCCTTTATGTGAGTATGTTACAAAGAGACATCACGAACCTAAATCGTATGACGTGGATCACAAGTATTTACCTCTGAATACACACTCAACATGTTTACGTACATGTGCAGTCTTATCTATGGCTCGATCATTTGAACAAAATAAGGAACCACGTACATCATGATAAGTATAGTCATGGGTTAACACATTCGATAGGGAAGATTTGAAGGTTTTCAATGATACTTGTTATTTTACAAATGAATATTCTGACTAGAAATCAATTATTCAAAGGCAATGACATCGTATATGTCAAATACATTTCAACTTTAATATACACAACCTCGTATCTTATTGAAACTGCGAAGAATTTCCAATATACAAATTCGTTCTGAACACGTATCGCCCTAGATGTGTAATAGGATTTGCGTTCAGACTTTCCCAGAAGAATTTCAAAATCGTTTCGGTTAAATTATAAGTATAGATAAAAGTGAACTTGGCACGTCTGAAGTTTTATCTATGTTATGTTTAGTGAGAAATAACCGGAGAGAAGAATGCTTTGACTCTGAAGACAAAGCTATTCGGTAACCCTTTGAGTTTATCCTTCAACGTAGTCTCGCGTTAGCTCGAACATCTTATAACTCGAATGTATTATTTAATTGGTACCATTTTCTGAAATGGTTTTTACATTTGAAAGGCATTGTGACAGCTGTTGTGTTCGCTCTAAGGGTCAACTAAACGTGCTGCAGTGCTGTCTAAGACTTTATCACTTATCTCGTAATGCATACAGAGGGCTTGGCGTGAAACAGTTGTAACTAAAATTGGTATTTTTCTTGGTAAACAATGGAAACAATGGAAATTTAGGTGCCATTGCTCGTGCTTTTACAAAGGGGTCAAAATTGGCCCAAAACAAGGGTTTTCAAAATAGGTTTTTAGTTACAACTGTTTCAGACCAAGCCCTCTCGATGCATTATAATAAATAAATTTGATAAGTGAATTAGATATAAACACGTGGATCATTCGGCCAGGGTGCAGAGTTATTGGTCATTTCAGCTGTAAGATGCGGCTGGACTACTGTGCATAAATTGTTACGCTGTGTGTCAAATAACGCCAAATACATCCGCTGGTCATGCTAATCTAGAGCAAAATAGTCCCTAAAAATCTTTGTTTGCGTAGAAATTAGTTGATACCATCATCAGAATGCATTGATAATATGACATTGACTTTAAAGTCATTGAAAATGTGTATAGGCTGAATTGGAAATGGAGTAATTTTAGTATTTTGACCTTGTAAAAAAGTGAAAGTAGAGAATGTGAAACACCGGTTTTGTCCGTGCCCGATTTGGTCCAAGATGCCAGTAACCATTTTCGCAAGGTGAATTATTTCTTGCATGATGCATAACATCCCCCTTCCCCCCATTACTTTGGATTGTTTCAAAGCTTAGAGGTAACTATTTTCAATGAGATGGTGGGTGTTAGATATTTTTTATTTTTGCAAACGATATCTGTTTTAAGTGATATAGATCTAACGAATGAACATATCAAGGCGCGCTTTTTAACTAGCATTTTAATTTAAACTATTAAAGACAAATAAAGAAAATACACACACAAACACAAGATATATGAAATACAGCACATTCGACTAATCGGTCTGTACAGTTACACGAAGTAAAGATATTACGGGGGAAAAGAACCTTTGTTTTCTAAAACCAGAACACCCGCAATATTTTCAATACGTTACCTGTTAAAGAGAAATAGAAAAGTGTTTTATATAAGATTCATGATTGATGTTCTCCTACGCGTGTGTTTAATTTACATCAATTACTAGTTAAACCTTTTCCACGCGTACACGCATATTGCCGCGTCTGCAGGAGACGTTTGAAAACATTTTAGCAAAGGGATAATTTTTTCGCAAAGAGCAATTTATCCTTTTTGTCGCTATGTTTTCAGCTGTTTTCCTTACTTATACTTTCTCATATAGAGAGTTTCCATATTTGTTTCTACATGTTTTAAAATTCCTCAGCTGCAGATGGGTTATATAGGGGAAAGTGTCAACCCTTATCTACCTCTATGATGGGTTATATAGGGGAATGTGTCAACCCTTATCTACCTCTATGATGGGTTATATAGGGGAAAGTGTCAACCCTTATCTACCTCTATGATGGGTTATATAGGGGAAAGTGTCAACCCTTATCTACATCTATAATGGGTTATATAGGGGAAAGTGTCAACCCTTATCTACCTATATTCATGATTGTTCTTACATATTAGGTGGGCTGAGGTCGGGATGAAATCAATGAGGAGCAAACGGTTTAGGGCGTTACACGTGTGTCTTTGTTGGTAACGTGCTATGAGCCAGCGCATTCCTTCCTATCCTCCATGCGCGTAAAGTATTCAAGCGAGTATTTAAAGCCTGTTTAAATCAGTTCTTAATCGTTATACTGTTTCCGAAATCTGAAAGTATATATCTAATTGAAAAGTATTATCCCACTAAACCTTACTTTTATTCAATATTTTCGAGAACCGAATACCATGATAAGCATCATGCTTATAATAATGAGCTGTCGAATCTCAATACATATTGTTTATGTCTTCTAAATGTATTGCCGGTAAAACTATTTCAGCGATATCCGTATTTTCCAAAACTCATGCGCTAAGATACGATAACATTCCACCAATAGATAAAAGTAAAGGGCTTAACAAATTGGCTATCATTAACTCATTTACTTTGTTTCAAATGGTAGGAAGTTCAATTATGCTGCAATAATTGCACTAAGCGTGCAGTTTTTATACATTTAACGACCTCAAACAGATGTAATATATCAAAGATTAAACTTTACCTTCAAATAATATTCTGAGTGTTTCCTTTCTTAATTGTATAAACAAGAAAGTCAAAAACTGTAAAGTGGACTAGCGCTATCATCCGATAATTCGAATATATCGTTTTACTCGAACCAGTGCGTAGGTCGGACCAATCTTTCGAAAACAACGTCGCAGCAATTTTTCCTTGATATTATTTTATCATTTTATTTTTTTCACAAAAGACATAACCGAATAATTGACAAATTTAATTTCATTTAACATAAACCGGGAGATCCCTCGAACACGTCGATAACTCTAACACGTCAATACTCGAACACGTCAATAACTCGAACACGACGATAACTCGAAAACGTCAATAACTCGAATATGTCGATACTTGAACACGTCAATAACTCGAACACATCGATAACTCGAGAACGTCGATAACTCGAAAACGTCAATAACTCGAAAACCGAAAAACGTCGATAACTCGAACACGTCGATAACTCGAAGTAATTAATGGCACCACTCCACTTTCAACTGCGAGTTATCGCGAGCACACTGTTTATATATAAAGATGATAGTTCGTGAGTGTTTATTTATTATCACGTTTAATAAATGAGTTTCCAAAGATGTGCCACGAGCCTTGGCGAGCGTCATATTTAGCTTAGTTAACGAGTAAATTAAAAGTGATAATAAATAAACAAAAAGGAGGTGAATTTTGACAAATTGCCTAGTTTGGCGCCAAAGTGACTAACGTTTTATAACGTCAAACCACTAACGTGGCGTGATTTTTACAGTTTGGTTTCCGCGTTGAGGCTTTTATATATGATAAATAATCTTAATTGATTTAATTCCGCTTTCAGCAATATTACTTGGTTCAATTATCAAAACTACAGACGTGTTCATTTTGAAAAGTGTATGCATAAATTGCATTGAGAGAATTTGATTCGAAATTCATGTAAAAACATGATATGAGCCGTCCCGCGTGAAAACCAACATAAAGGCCTCTGCGTTATGTATCGACCCAGATCAACGCAGTCCGCGCAGACTGGTCCGGGCCGACACGTTCCGTCTCAGGGGGAAAGAGAGACTTTAATCAGACTTCGCAGACGCATATCTGGATACTTGCTATTTTGAAGCACATTGTTCATGGCATGTCGTAATTATGAAATGAACCCGTTCATGATTTAAGGATTAGATTGGCACTTCTGAAGAGTTTATGTACATCTACTCCCGTCTCATCAGAGTCCCCACATGACAGAAGAGTTTATGTACATCTACTCCCGTCTCATCAGAGTCTCCACATGACAGAAGAGTTTATGTACATCTACTCCCGTCTCATCAGAGTCTCCACATGACAGAAGAGTGTAACAAGCTTCTGTACATATTAATGTGAAGAATTAAGATATTTATCAGAGTTTGCAGATGCACAGGTTGATCTGCGTTTACAATAATTTTGTTTACAAAGGTCAACGTGTACCTATAACCCATGACGGCCTCCTTTGTTCATGCTGTAACTCATTTATAATATATGTATGAGCACGTGTATGAGAAAATGTATAAGTTGTTTTTGTAATCAGTATAGTTCCAGATTAACCTGTACATTCACACAATCAGGTCAAGATTCACACTGATCACATATTACTTACACAAGCTTGTTAGACGAGTCTGTCAACGTGTGTAGAATTTGATGAGAATGAGAAGGTGGTAGCTGTTCAGAAGTTATAACCTGACCTTTTTCTTATGTTCTGACGCATAAAATGTTTTATCACCATGGCCTGTTTTGTAGTAGATGTTGTAAATGCGGTCTCTGTTCTTTTATATAAAAAGATATGATTCACATTTTGACCCGCGTGGAAATGTAGGATGAAAAGTGTGGGATGTATTTTCATCATGCAAATTAAAGTTGGGCTAGCTTTTTACACTGGAGTAACGAATGGAAGCAACGCGTTGTGTGTGAATTCTACGTATTTCATCAGAAATTACGGATTTCGGCATTCTTTATCTTTCTCAGATCGATTTCAACATCTGACTTTCAAACGAATATAAGATTTTGGCTATGAAGTATAATAGTTTATTGCATCTTTATGGGAAAATGTTGTGCTGGACGAGTTCGTTTGGTCGAGAACTCCCACGAAGGAACGAGTGCCAATACAATATTCCCATGTGCATGTATTATCCTTTTAAATTGTATATTTTGATATTGTCTATTTGAAAGTGTCTTTGTATGTGCTTTAAATGCTTCGAACATTTAGAAAATTACTATTGTTTATAATTGTTAAATCAGATTTGTCTCGCAATAATTGTTTTTCTTTTCCATGGTTGCTAAGATCATGAACAGAGGTACGTCAGTTCGATTCTAAATTCAATCGTGGGGGAAATGGTACCATAAAAACGAATGTTTTAACTAAGGGTTACAACTGGTCATTTAACTATGATCTCAAACTTGTGACAAATACCCTTATCCTCACGGATACGAGTTATGACGCAAGACTAATCCCTCTTTTGCGGCAATGTTTTCGACTTTTCAATTACTAATATTTTATGTTTTCAGGAATGTTCCATAGCTTGCTAATGTAATCCGGCTGAAAAAGTCCGACCTAAGCAAGACTCGAACTCGGGACCTCCCGTCTGTGAGTCGAGTACTCTATTACGTCGCTGCAAAAGCCAGCTCTATAGCAAGGCAGTATAAGAATCCTCTTATACAAAGATGTTGTCCATCTATAGGACAGACCACACTCGACTCGCTAAGATGTATGCAAAGTCTCGCTACTGTGCTATATTAAATGTTGAGTAGATTAAACATACCGTGAAGGGTCATGTCGTTTCACTTTTATTTTATTTACCCATTTAATGCGAAACACAGCTATATACGCCCATGTATTTAACGATTGTTGTAAAAGTAAATATATTGAGTATCATAGATAATTGCTTTAATTAATTAGACTTCAAAAGATTAGCACGTTAATGACGAAACCATGCTGGAGAGCCGTGCGCAATGAAAAGTAATTGTTCTGGAATCTTTGACAGGTGTAGATAAAGATCAACATACAAACCTGATCCATGCGCTAACTGTATGTCAGATTTTTTAAAAATGTATAATTAACTTATTGGAGACCATTGCTTATTCAAACAAGGATGCGAAGCATTTGTAAACATGTCTTACATTGATCAAAAACCTTCTTAGCGATTATAATTGTTTCTCAGCGAACACGGCTACATAGATAAGAATGTGTGGCGATGAAGTCTGATCCCAACGTTTGCAGGTCACACATTTCCATGAGTATGATTTTACGTGTCATGGAGAATTATAAGTGAACGGTTATCTGTCAAAACCCACCTTAAAGGATTAATACGAGTGTATATAAAGCCAGAGATTAATACGAGTGTATATAAAGCCAGAGATTAATACGAGTGTATATAA
>JAUELF010142861.1:0-15042 GCA_031471495.1 Clinocardium nuttallii | reverse complement strand
TTAAATAATTTTGTAGAATTGTTCATAAGGGCTGTTTTGCCTTATATGGCTATAGTGAAAACTTAAAAATCCTCTCATCCGAAAGTGTTAAAGCAATTTTCAAATAGTTTTGTAGAAATATGCCTTAGGTGACCTTCTATCAGATTTCTTCAAGCCATGTTGATTGGTTGAAAAACATGGATGCCAGGGGCTAATATTGCTAAAGTGAAAACTTAAAAAATCTTTTTCTCCTAAATTATTTGGCCGATTTTCAAATAATTTTGCAGAAATGTTCCTTGGGTGACACTTTACAATATTCCTTCAAGCCATTGTGGTTGGTAAAAAAGCATGGCTACCAGGGGGCAGGGCTGTTTGGAGATTTAATGTTTGCCTTATGGCCGTGGAGCGACACTGGCCCTCTATGGCCTCTTGTTTTCAATGATATACGGCGTTTTACCTGAGAAACACTAATAAAGTGTGACAATTGAGGTATCAAAATAGACACAAAGAAGGAATTAAGTTGGTGTATTATGACCTATAAAAACAGTTTATTTGATGCCCGTAGACGTACGCTTGATGCAATATTTGAAACGGTATACATTGTCATTTGTTGTCAAAATTGTAGATACCGATGAACCTGTGCAGCTGAATAGTTTGATAAGGATCTTCACCATTAAAAAACTACTTGCATAAGTGTGTCAGAAGATTATATGTCCACCGGTGTATATTTGATTAGTCTGAGCAGATGGAATTTACGCACAGACCGACTCAGCTAATGGCAATTGTCTATAATTACAAAACATCTGAAACGAACACATGGTTCCATTAGTTTGCCCTTTCCAGCATACAGCATATTACAGCCGAATATGTAATATATAGACACAACTATTGAAACTATCTATACATAAAATTAGTATAACTGAATAGAGTTGAACACATAGTGTAAATATGAAAAATTACTCACTACGCGAAATTTCTCCATTTGCCACACTGTTTTTTTAAAGTCGTTAGATACTTAAAAAATGCTTATGCATATGGGAAAGTGTTAACTTGTCTCGTGTCTTTGTGAACAGCTATAGTAATCATCCGTCTCCTCCAATATTACGAATCATTAACGAAACATCTTTCGTAAGGAAAACAAGTTTTCAGTTTGTAAAGAAATCAAGGTATATTGTTCTATGCGGGATATAAATACTACACAAATCGGATTGAGCAGTTTGGTATTTACGTGCCTTCAAGAGAACGCCGCCAATAGTACACAATAGCAATAATGAAATGCTTTCGTTCAGTCACTCACCCCTTTCGTTTAACGCACTTCTCATTACAGATTACCGCCTCAACGGTGAGGAGGTAGAGCGTCCGCATCCGGTGCAGGATAAATGAACCTGTAGTACTGGTAACTTACCACAGAAACGCCGTGATATGATATTTGTTGAAAGCGGAGTAATTTAACAACGATCAAACCCATTACGAATAACGGAAGCCTCATTTAATGACATGATAACGATTTTCCTAACTTAAACATGTTTTCTACGTGAATGAAAATCCTCGTCCGATCGAATCAACAAGCCAATTAAAAGCAATTCTCACTAGTTCAATTTTGCCGATTTCCTTTGCCAATCTTTGTTCGACTTCACAATTTGAAACTAATTATAATGCGCGTCAAATGATCAAGGGTCTGCGCTTAGTGAAAACAGAGATGAGACCACGCATATAGTCTATCTTTAGCATTCACTATCATCCCACATTACACTAAAGTTTATAGCACTATTCCTATGTTTTGAAATGTTATATATTTTATTTAATGCGGCTTATCTCATTTCACGCCAAGTAGATTCGATAGCCATATTGTAACTTTCTCCATTGGCAATGACATTAAAGAAAACAAAAAGTCAATAGACTTTAGAAAAGATAGGCGAAAACGAAAACGAGTCTTACTGTATTTTGTGATTAGCTCAGACACTAACACTGCTTATCTTTATATACACCTTTACTGTGTCAGGTGCAATAACAAAAGGAAAGTATCTATTCACAAAAGGAGAACATGCTGATAATAAGTAATTTCTTATTGTGTCACAATGTTTTCAACTCTTTTTTAACATTGATACTTTCATTTTATTTTATATTTCATATTTGCCTTATCATTCATAGTCGTCTGCTACATATATATTGTGTGTGCGAGAGGGTTATACAGAATATTGACAAGAGAGTAGTGCAATTGCACAACTATAAATGCTGATATTGGTACATATTGCTCGCACCTAAGGAACTATAATGTTGTTGTATAGAATAGTGTCGGCAGGATAAACACTACTCGAAACAATAGTCAAAGCTTAAGTTTAAACTTGTTAGTTTCACATCGAATGCGAAACAACAATCTTTACAGGAATACGCTTGGCTGAAAACAACTCGCTTTAAAATGAAAAATATCGATCTTAACTAAATTTATTTACGATGCATTTCATAATATTCAAGAAATTGCAATTTTAAGACGACTATAAGTGCTATTCGATTCCGAGAATGGGCACGGCCATTGTTTGCTTGCTTATCAGTCGATCGCGAGACATTCTGATGAGAATCGTGACGTCAGTTCCCCACATCCGGCCAGTTATCACATAGTAAACTTATACAATAGCTGGTGGTCGAACTTAAAACTATAAAAGGAATTTGCAATCGTGTGTGAAATACTTTATCTTGTGTGAAATACTCTCAACGTTAAATTACTTTCTCAAATAAGAGTTCTTGGTGCACATATTCGTTTATGTTGTGTACTAAATGACCCCTTCGTGAAGTCGATGCTTTACGCACAGTCCACAATGTTGGTTTTCTCGCGGGACGGCTCAATTATGGAAAAAAACTACATCTAAGGATATATGAAGATTTTCGAGTTTGCTTGACCTTCTGACGTTCGTAGAAGACTACGAAGAGTGATGATGACCGTCTGACCCAGCTTTGTTAATCCTTTCCCACATGCAAACAATCAGAAGCAAATGACTTTTTAATCATCGGGACAAGAAGGTGAACATATATTATAGTGAAAGTTTAATAATTAAATGACATTGAAAGCATTTTGACAAAAGGAGAACATGAAATATTTTTTTTACAAAGGACAAAATCTCAGGTAAAACAAGTTTAACTATTGAATATCTGTGTGTACATTTTGTCAAACGGGAAAATGATACATTGTTTCCAGAAGTCTTGCATTTCATAGACATCAAAATGCGTTCATATGTTGGTATTGTTAAACCTTTCCCAAATTCAACAACTCTGCTATAGACAAATGTGGCCACATCTAGACAAAACAACATCTCTATATATACATGTTGAATTTCAGAAACGAGTTGTAAATATTTTGGATCAATTTCAGTAATTTCTCCTTTTACCACAACGTTTCCAAACGTCGTCTGCTAAATCGTATATGTATGTGAAAGGGTTAAACAGCTAATCTTTATAACGATGCAGTGTCTGAAAATCCCTGCGAAATCGAGTTTTATGGCGACCAGCTAATTTCATGCATGCTTGGGATGACGGTAATGTCTAGCGAAGACGAATATAACATCTATTTCCGGGAATACTATCCGATTGGAAAACACAAAGTATGAGCCGTCCCGCGAGAAAACCAACATTATGTCCTCTGTGTAATGTATTGGCCCATATCAGCCTGCGCAGTCTGCACAGTATAATCCGGGCAGACACATTCCGTATCAGGGGCAAAGAGGTTTGAGTAGTGATTCCTGAAACAGTGCATCCAAAGGAGGCGAAACGTATATGTCCGGGTTAGCCTGGTTGGCATGCTTAGGTTGATCCGGTTTGATACTTAACGCAGAGTCCACACTGTTAGTTTTCTCGCAGGACGGCTTATTAACCCCTACACAACACGGAGTCGATAGGAACTATATGGTTAATTTACAAATCGTATAGTATTGTACTACGTAATTAAACACTGTACTTATTACCCACATTTAACGTGTCTGCATCGTATGATTTTGAAAACGTTTAATCAAACATGTCCATCGTGCATCTTTAAAATGTATACTTAAATATTTAAATGAAGTTATAATAATTGTGAGAATTGAACTAATTCCTCATCATGAACAGTTTTCTTCCGTTGCAACGATGCTTAAAAATGGCGTTTATTGCATATGTATGTGTCTAAAGTTGTGTTTGTAGGAAACAACAAAGGAATGCTAAAAAATACAAGGCGTCTGTACCGGCGTTTGCGTCCTGCTCTGAAGGCGTCGCCACAGGTTTACATGTAACATATTCAGTCCCCATTGGATGTATTTATCACCCTATGACGTATTCTAAACCATATAAAGGCCCGTATATTTGATAAAATCATAATTGTGTTTATTGCTGATTGATTGATTAATGGGTCGTTTTTAACATTTTCTCACTCATATCACGCCAGCCAGTTTACCTACTCATGTGTTTCATGTGTAGCTCAGTCGTTAACGACGCGGGCTGTCAATCCAGGGGTTGTGAGTTCAAATCCCGGCTCGGCCAACTTTCTTTCCGACGTTTGAAAAAAGTCAATGCGACATGCGTCATCTGTTCGTGTTAGGTGGCACAATTCCGCTGTTCGTGTTAGGTAGCACAATTCCGCTGTTCGTGTTAGGTGGCACAATTCCGCTGTTCGTGTTATGTGGCACAATTCTGCTGTTTGTGTTAGGTGGCACAATTCCACTGTTCGTGTTAGGTGGCACAATTCCTCTGTTCGTGTTAGACGGCACAATTCCGCTGTTCGTGTTAGGTGGCACAATTCCTCTGTTCGGGTTGGTAGCACAATTCCTCTGTTCGTGTTAGGTGGAACAATTCCTCTGTTTGTGTTAGGTGGCACAATTACTCTGTTCGTGCTAGGTGGCAAAATGCCACTGTTCGTGTTAGGTAGCACAATGCCGCTGTTCGTGTTAGGTGGCACAATTCCGCTGTTCGTGTTAGGTTGCACAATGCCGCTGTTCGTGCCGCTGTTCGTGATAGGTGGCACAATTCCGGTGTTCGTGTTAGGTGGCACAATTCCTCTGTTCGTGTTAGGTGGCACAATTCCGCTGTTCGTGTTAGGTGGCTCACTGCCGCTGTTCTTGTTAGGTGGCACAATGCCTCTGTTCGTGTTAGGTAGCACAATTCCGCTGTTCGTGTTATGTGGCACAATTCCGCTGTTCGTGTTAGGTGGCACAATTCCTCTGTTCGTGTTAGGTGGCACAATTCCGCTGTTGGTGTTAGGTGGCACAATGCCGCTGTTCGTGTAAGGTGGCACAATTCCGCTGTTCGTGTTAGGTGGCACAATTCCGCTGTTCGTGTTAAGTGGCACAATTCCGCTGTTCGTGTTAGGTGGCACAATGCCGTTATTCGTGTTGGGTGGCACAATGTCGCTGTTCGTGTTATAGTGCACATTTGTTCTGGATTATCGAGTGCAGTACACTAATGAACACATAATTTACTTTGAATCATCTTCTCTTTATCAGAGTTATTTCCCTGCGGTTTAATTGTAAATCACTTTTCTTTAATGACAAATGTACTGAAGGACTAGATCGTATTATCTTCTTACTATTATTATCCATTATTTTTGTAAAATGTTTCAAACAGTGCTTGATAGACTGTACGTATACAAATCAACAAATCTGGCCGTTGCCATCATAACAAGCATTAAATATCTCTGCTAAATTCTGAACGATATTTGTTAATTGACATGCCATTTATTTGTGTTTGAACAACACATTTGGCATCCAGACTAGTCGTCACAATAATATTGATCGTGATCTAATTATATGTATTTATTGTTTTCAAAAGTTAAGGTAAAACATTGTTGAATGTACATATGAGCCGCCCTACGAGAAAATCAACATTGTGGACTCTGCGTAAAGTATCGTTCCGGATCAGTCTAAACATGCCATGCAGGCTAACCCGGAAAACACTTTCCGCCTCTTGTGGATTTTCTGTTTCAGCAACCATTTCTCTATACCTCTATCACTCGGAGACGGAATGTGTCGGCCCGGATCAGTCTCGCAGAAAGCGCATGCTGATCTGGTCGACACATTACGAAGATGCGATAATGTTGGTTTTCTCGGGCGACGGCTCATATAATGTGTTATTTCACCGCCCAAAGTGTAGCCGTTGTTACTTCACATTCGAACCTTATCAGCTGAGTCGGTAACGAGAAGGGCTGTCACTATTGGGGGTCGTGAGTTCACATATTAGTCCGGCTATTCATTATTGTTGACGATTGACGAAAGTCATAGTGTAAAGCCTGATATCGGTATTGTAACAAAAGTCCTATGATGAAATGTTATAACTGTCTGTTACATTTTAGCCGTCCCACGAGAAAACCAACAGTGTTGCCTTACTAGTCATAGTGTAAAGCCTGATATGGGTATTGTAACAAAAGTCCTATTATGACATGTTATAACTGTCTGTTACATGTTAGCCGTCCCACGAGAAAACCAACAGTGTTGCCTTACTAGTCATAGTGTAAAGCCGATATGGGTATTGTAACAAAAGTCCTATTATGACATGTTATAACTGTCTGTTACATGTTAGCCGTCCCACGAGAAGTGTTGCCCTAACAGCAGGCTAGCCCTGAAAGACAATTTTCTTCTCCTGCGGATTTCTTGTTCAAGGAATCATCACTCTATACCGCTTTTCCCTTCAGACAGAACGAGTCAGTCCGCACAGGCTGATCAGGGTGGATACATTAGGCAGAGTCCATAATGTTTGTTTTCTCAAGGAGCGGCTCGTTAATGATATAATTAAAATATATTAGAATACGGCGTAAAACCCCAATCAATCAGTTAACATTTAACTAAGACTGTATGTATGTGATCTGGGTCGATATGTTACGCGTCCATAATGTTTGTTTTCACGTGGAGGGACAGTTCATTTGAACACATATAGTGTTAGATATTGATAGAACAAGTGTCTCTACTGTTTCACATTGGTGATAGTATCTTGAGGACACGACCAGTACCGACTTATTACGAGAAACTACTCATAATGAGAATGTCTTCTTTTGACACAATGTTAACCATTCTTTTTCAATAATGTTGACTAAATGTTTTCATTAAGTCGGCTTCTGTAGATGTGTGGGTAATAGGATAAAGGAGCAGTGCCACCAACAAAATGTTAACAACTAGGCACATGCGTTATCGAAAGTAACTCACACCTCTAGTGACTGATGGATCAGTCTACAACTGAAGTCTGTTTCATTGATGGAAGAGGATCTAGTATAACACGACGTACATAATTATTTTTTTTCCAAACCAAAAATTAAATAACAAACACCCCACCTGCTTACCGTCCACACCTTCGCACCACTAATTCCCATATGAGCCGTCCCGCGAGAAAACCAACATAATGGCAACTGCGTAATGTATCGACCCGGATCAGCCTGCGCTGTCCGCGCAGACTGATCCGGTCGATACATTCCGTCTCAGAGGATGGAAGTATAGAGTAGTGATCCGGATCGATACTTTACGCAATGTCCACAATGTTGGTTTTCTCGCGAGACGTCTCAATTATGTTAAATAAATCCTCTGATATATAATACAACTCCCATCGATACGGTTTATCTTAATGTATCATTTAATTAGAATAGTGGTGCTTAGCATTTCTATTATACATGTAACATCACAGAAAAGGCTAAATAGTTCTGTGTATCAGTATACATGTACTTCGTAATAGGTGTACTGGGTCGCCGTGACACAAAAACAGTGAAACACATTACGATGAAGCTGAAAAAGCTCTTTTATGTTTAAAGACATTGTGACATCAATAGTATTATCAAATAGTTTTTAAAACATTTTGTCAAAAAAATCCAAAAACATTTTTTCAAAAATATTCTTAATTTAACAACCAAAGATAAACATGTATCAGACAATGTATATCGATTAACTCTTACCTGCATACAACAATCTGCCACAGACGACTTTGAACAAAATGTGGCAATAATATGGAAAATGTCTTTAAATAAAAAATATTATAATATTAAGCAGAGGAAAATATTGTTGCAAAACAAGAAATTGCTTGTTTTGAGCAATTCCCTTTTGTTACAAAAGTTTTCAAAAGTCGTCTGCTGCAGATGCGTTAAATTGCGTCTATACGTCGAAAAGGGTTTATCATGGTAACCAGTATACAAGTTTACATTAAAACAGGTACGTTCAAACCATCTAAAGTCCTTTTTAATTTATTTTTTGAAAATTGTATTGCCATTAATTACCAATATATCGGAAGCAGCCAGTTGCTTGGGAAGATTGATGTGTGGAGTACTGGTGTGAGAAAACCAGGAACACATGAGTATGTGAACTGGCCTCCGTGATATGACATAAATTGTTAAAAACGGTGTTAAACCCCAATCAACCAATCAATCAACCAATATATCGGAAGGAATGGACTACTTTTAGTTAACCAAATACATATCAATCGTTATACCGCGTTCTCAATATGCTGCAGGCAGGAGTAGCTAACCAAGATTAGACGTAGTTAATTTTTAAAAAATACTGTCAAAAAACTTTAGCATGATTAGCTAATAAAATACATATTTTCGAAATAGTTTATTTTAAATAAAATACTTTCAAGAACAACATGTTTGCAGAATAATCTAACCAAAGATCTATGTGACAAAGTGTTTGTATTTATAAATTGCTGTCAATGATGATCAATATGTTTGCAGAATAATCTAACCAAATATCTATGTGGCAAAGTGTTTGTATTTATAAAATGCTGTCAATGATGATCAATATGTTTGCAGAATAATCTAACCAAAGATCTATGTGACAAGTGTTTGTATTTATAAAATGCTGTCAATGATGATCAACATGTTTGCAGAATAATCTAACCAAAGATCTACGTGGCAAAGTGTTCGTATTTATAAAATGCTGTCAATGATGATCAGCATGTTTTGCAGGATAAGCTACCCAAAGATCTACATATAAGTAACCTTTTATAAAATACTGTCAACGATGTTCAACATGGTAATATGATTAGCTAAGAAAATATATAGTAAACACTGTTCATAAAAACATCACAATGGTGTTCAATATATTGGCAGTATAAGTAACCCACATATCAATTTGATAACGTTATATTTAAAGCAATATTATCCAAGAGTCCCATCATATTTGCAGGCGAATGATCTATAACCTGGCATTAGCTCTATTTAATCAGAGGGGACAAACAACTTACTTATCTAAATCGCATAAGCACGGCATTTACATTTTCTATGTTTCCTAAATAAGACATAATGTATTCTTTCTTTCCACGAGCCACACCCAGGAAAAAAGGGGTAGGCGGGAAGCGGGATAGTCGGAGAGCCGGGTGTGATAGGCGGAGGAGAGGATGGGATCGGGATAGCCGAAGAGCCGGGGACCGAGATTGGCGGAGAGGCTGAAAGCGGGATAGCCGGAGAGCCGGAGATGGAGATTTGCGGAGAGGCTGAGAGCGGGATAGCCGGATAGCCGGAGATTGAGATTTGCGAAGAGGCTGAGAGCGGGATAGCAGGAACAGTGAATCCTCTAATACGCAATATGTTCGCATAGTCTCCAAGAAACCATCGCTGTTAACAATTTCACTTAATATATCTTGGTATTCATGCTAAACTATTGTAACTGCATATTGTTACAAGGTTTAGTTACAACAGTTTTGTATGAATCCATCGATACGAACATAACTTTACAATATCTTTTTCAAACCTTTTATGAGTAATTTGCGAACAGTGCAGATCAAGAGCGCTGTTATGTCGCAGATATCCACCGAGAGTCAATCATTAACACAATCAAGTAGTATGTCTTACAATGGCACATGAAAACGTCTGGTTGCAACTTCAATACGATTGTTTTCGCCAAACACAGACATGTGTATATGAAATAAATTCTGTCAAACATTGGAGGGATTGACCATTTGTGTGTCCCCCACCGTGTATGTTGTCCGCAGAGGAAATCATATGTACCTGTTTTTCATCGACGGGGTTCTGTATATTAAATACCTAGTCATTGATATTTTTCTCTGTCATACTCGGATCGATATGTATTCTCGCGGATGTATCCGCTGTAGAGGGATGTTATCAGTCCGCAGATTACTACGCGCTAAAATGGTTTAACCAAATCGAAGAACGCATTAATTGGTGTTACTCGGAATTTTTCGAAATAATTTATAACATTCGAGACAACTTTAAATGGATAAATAGTTACTCGGCGTGTGCTTCGTTAGATAATAATGTATATATTTATACATGTATAAGTTATACATTTGGATATATTTGGAGTTTATAAAAGTGGCAGTCACCTACTGTTTTGGAATTTACATGGGGTAAGTCAGACTTAAAGTTTTAATATAGAAATATGTATTTGTAAAAGTTACCATTTTCACACAAATCTCCCCCCAGACGTCTTGGACAACGCGAGGACAAAAATATAGACGTATAAATATTTCAAAGTTTAAAACAGAATTGGTGGAAGGATAACTTTGTTATATATTGAGCAGTTTAAAATAAATCACTATTTTCCAAAGATGTCGTCTGCGACGGCTATGTCAAAATGCGTGTGCGTGTATAATGAAAAGTTCAAACAGTACAAACCTTTCCCATTTAAATGTTACGAGTGTGTATATCAAACCGTTTCCCACATAGAAAAGAACTTCAGCAGACGACGTTTAAAACAATCATGCAAACACACGGAAAATCTCCATAAATAAAACTATAATAATTGAATAATGTTGAAAACATTGTGGCAAAAGATGAAATTGCTGGTTTTAAGCAATTTCTTCTGTTGTCATAATGTTTTCAAACGTGGTATGCTGTAGATGCGTCGAAATACGTCTATGAGTAGGAAAGGGTTAACTATATAGTATCAATTACTAATTGAATCAGCTTTCTTTTGTAAGAAAAGAGTTTCTACTTTTAAATGTTACTGATATATCGCTACAAAGTTTTCCCGGAAACAATTTATTTCAACGTCTCATTTTCTCAGCAGAATTAACTTTAATTTAAAATAGATTGTCCTTAAAAGCACATACTTTATTATGAGCTTTATAAAATGTAAACAAAATGAAATAAATACAAAATTGACTGAATGATATAAATTAAATTACAACTACATGTATTCGTGGATCTAGACTCTTTCAAATAAAACATACTCTGTAGGGAGATTAAATAGATATATTTTTTATAAATATCAGATTTTTTTTAGCACTTCTCAGTTGACTGCTAATACAAAGTCACACAAGAGAAGCGTGAGAATACAGCAACGACACCAGGAACACAGAATGGTGTGAACACTCATGTAGTGTAATCACTGACGCGACCCAGCTACTTTTCATTCAATGTATCTAATTATACCGCCGTTTACGGCTTTTGGCAACGTGTATTCGTGCAAGCCTTTCACTTTATTTAGTAATAAACTTTTCTTTAGAATGATTTTAAATTATCGCTGAATTATTATCAGTTTAGCTGATTCTAGCGAGGGTCTTATTGACGCTACCCTTGACATCATTTAAATGTAAGGTCGTGTACACTGGAACATTCTTCTGAAACGTGGATATTTGCGTAGTAATTCATTGAACATTACAGATACTTGCGTAACTCTAAATGTATTTTACATCCGTAAAAATATATAAAAAATATTTCCTTACTGTATTAACATCATCATAATGTACAAGTACATACATAAGTTACGTACAATGTAAACTAGGTTGGATCATTTTACTGCTCTATATCGGATTTCGAGATTTACAAAATCAAATCGTTGAAATTTCAATTATACAATGTTAATCCTCGGTCTTTATTTCACACATGTACAAATCCTAAACGCATTTGTCATACTATGTACATTGTACATGTATATGAACTGTATATAGCTTAGGCTGAACCGGTCGATATTTTACGCTGAGTCCACAATGTTATGTCATATGGGTAGGAGAGTCGGCTGCTGTATACGGAGTTTTTTTTTAAAATAGCTTCAATCCCAATTCAATCAATGAACAATGGCTATGTCACACCCTATATAGCTCACTTCGAATATAGCTCCCCGGTAGCTCTATGCGGAAACAGTTTCGTATACAGCTCGCTAAATCAAAGAGTGCTATTCACTGCATAAAGCTACCCTGGGGAGCTATATCCGAAGTGGGCTCTATAGGGTGTGACATGGCTATACTGTACCATCTGACAAAACCACATTGTTTCTTGCTAATCATTATCGACCGCGTTTTTTAATTTTGAATCGTATTGCCTTTTTGTACATTGAAGGTGCTGAAATCTAGATGGAGATCAAAATTTTAAATTTTTGAAACTTCTGCAAATGTAGCAAATAGTCACAACAAAAGAAGTTTAAAACCATGCTGGCAGTAAATGTTGAAAAGGTGTCATTTGAAAGTCATGATCATGTACTAAATTTGGCTAACTGGCTATGTCTATCCGGTAAACATTAATCAATATTTAGATATGTATGGTACTGGAATGTGAAATTATTACTCTAATTCTATCTCAGAATTATGATTCTAATATTTCAGAACAACTTTGACTATAATATCTTTTATCTTGAGTTCAGCATGATTAAAGACTTATCCTGTTCTGTCCGCCTATATACTATATATTCCTTGCTAGTTATTTTGACAACAGCACTTGAAATGTTGCTCCATTAAGAACACGCCGATTTACCTTTATATGTTGACCACCCGTTTGAAGTAATGCATGAACGAATGAACGAACCATTGAGCGAACAAACCAACGACTGGAATGAATGAATGATTGAATAAATGAATGAATACATACATGAATGAATACATAAATGAATGAATGAATGAATTGAAGGATGATTTCATGAATAAATAAATGAATGAATGAATGGCAGGATGAAGGAATAAATTGATGGATAGACGGCTTAATGAATAAACGAATACATTTATCGATGGACGGATGAATCTATTAACGAATGAATGAATGCATGATCAAACGAACGAATACATAAACGGACGAACGAACGAACGAACGATTGAAATGAATGGTTGAATGGGCGAAAATATGAATGGTTAGGAATACTTTCACTGCGTTAGACAGACAAGGTTTCGTTCCTAAATTGTTCCGTTCATTCAACTACTGTGCTGTTTAACATAGTTCATGGTGTACGTAAACCAAGTCGTTAGATGTCTTTCCACTTTCAGTCATCTATTTACATTTCCCAGGCCGTGCTTTGTTATTAAATAGCAGTGTAAAGCAGATTATGCGTTCAACACAATGGTGATTTATGGCGCATCAACTTAAATACTGCGTATTGTATGTTTACAAATATAATGTTTACAGTTATACTGAATCTCATTGCAAATTATTCCAAAATCCGTCTTATTTTATAGCAATCATCGGTGGATTATCTCCTCAATTCATATGTGTGGTGGCGCTGCGGTCAAGTAGGTCCTTTATCCGGATAATCGCGGACTTTATCATAGTGGGAGTTTTCAATATTTAAAATATTGTTGTTAAACATATCATTAACCTGTGGTGCAATATTTTGTTAAGAAACAACATAATGAAAAAAGCACATACTACTCGACAAAATATTCTCCAAAGGAGATATTTGATTATGAAACTGTGTATATTAACATGGCAAAGCAAGTTCGTACGTTATATGTATTATTGGGGGAATTTCTGAAACAAGTACCAGAAAGAAGTCGTCACGTGAAGATGTGCATACAAACCTGAACAAAACGTGATAATGACTCAATAAACAAAACTCCGACCAATATCGATTCCCAAGGGAGTTGAATATCGATTTAATATTTACAACTTCAATTGTCAATACATATCTTTTCGCTTCTTTTTTCGAGCATTTGGCACGTCTTATTAAACCTAAGCTTCGGGAGTTTGCGGAGGGCAAACATTGTCTAATGAGCATCTCCCTGCACGTTATCTAGATGCATAATAAAACAGAACATACGTGTGCTTCATTATTTAAAGATGTATATTAATACATGCATATAGTTATACATTTGGATATCTTTGGAGTTTATAAAGGTTGCAGCTAGCTTCTTGTTTTGGAATTTACATGGGGTAAGTTAGTTTTAATATTGATATATTTATTTGTGATAGTTTTCCCAAAAGACTGCCGCAGACGACTTTGACAACCAGAGAAAAAAAACTATGGAGGTATAACTATTTCAAAGTTTAAAGTTAAAAAGGGTTAAATCATGTGGTAAATGGTGAAATTACTCGTTTTGAGCTTTTTTTCTTTCTTTTGTCACAATATTTTCATAAGTAGTATGCTGTTGATGCGTCTTTAGAGAAGGGTGTAATATATTGTATCAACTACTAATTGAATAAGCATTCTGTTTTAAGAAATAAAATTCTACTTTTCAATGTTACTGATATAAGTTTAAATTCAAATAGGTTATCCTAAAAAAGCGCATACTCGTGTGAGCTTTATAGAATGTGAACAAAATGAACTGAACACAATTGACTGAATGATAAAAGATACATTTTAACTACATGTACTCGTGTATGTGGAGTTTGTGGGCCTGTGTATTTAAATATGAAAACATACTCTGTAGAGGACTAAATAGATCATTTAACCATTTCCCACCTGCAGACTCATTTTGAGCCAAAAGCAGCAGACGACTTTTGAAAACATTTTGAAAACATTTTGGCCAAAAGTGAAATTGCTCACCATGAGCAATTTCACCTTTGGCCACACTGTTTTCAACTTTATATAAAACAATTGAGCTCTCTTTTATGGATATTTTTCAGGTTTTTGACACTTTGTTTTCAAAGTCGTCTGCTGCAAATTTGTTGTATTTGGGAAAGGGTTAAACCATCATGAAACTGGTTAGCACTTCTCAGTTGACCGTTTATACACAGTCACACAAGGAAAATGGTGAGACGCCAGGAGCACAGGATGGTGTGTAAACTAAGTAAACACTCATGTAGTGTAATCGCTCATGAATTCAAATTATTTCCACTTTACTGTCCTGGTAGCTCAGTCGGTAAAGATGCTGGCTGTCAATCCAAGAATTGTGAGTTCGAATCCCGGCTCGGCCAACTTTCTTTTCGACGTTTGACAAAAGTCAATGCGACATGCGTCATTCGTC
>JAUELF010142860.1:0-25310 GCA_031471495.1 Clinocardium nuttallii | reverse complement strand
AAAATCGAAAAATCACGAAAATGACTAAGTTTTTTGTTCTTTGTTCCATTTACCAGGAGGGCGATATGGGAATTTTGGGTCAATTCCCATATCCCCCTCCATTACTACTTACGACCTACATTGAGTTAAAATATGTAAATATTAGCATTCTTCATGTTTGGGCAGATAAAACATATATCATTGCGCGTTTTATCAGCCATGCAAAGTATGACGCATGAGCTTGGAAATGCCAAAATGTCCTAAAAATAGCTTGCCAGACTGGTTCCGTCGGGAATATAATTTCAATATAAAGGGAGGTAATTCATAAACCATTACATTATTCTTAGACTGTATGCTGAATATAAAACAAATACATTTATTTAACACTTTTTTAAGTAAAATCTTTCTATAAAGTCATATTTTGTAACTGAGTTGGAGATGACTCGAAAATATATTGATTCAATCGGAAGTAATATACAGTTGGAGATGTTTGCTTAAAATAGTTTAGATGATTGAAATTTACATAAATTGTTCCTACGAGACAACAAAAAAGCAGGTTTTCTCTAGATCTTGCCTCTTCTAAGATCATAACAATAGATACTCGGCATATATATTTGAGAAGAAGAAGCTGACACCACCTTCTAACAAAGTGTAATAGACCGGCTTCTCGTCAGACATGGGAAGTTCCATTTAACATGTTCCTTTCTATTTTGAGCAGCCTGTTTTTAAAGACTATCCATGGGCAAAAAAAAACAATCAGATGGTCTTTAACCCTTTCCCAAATACAACATGTCTGCAGCAGACGCTATTGGGAATATCAAGGCAAGAACACGGAAAAGCTTCATATATAGATATAAATGAAGGTTATTACTTAAAAGAATTGAAAACATTGTGGCAAACTAAGAAAATGCTCGTTTTCAAAAGTTGTCTGCTATAGATGCGTCAGAAAGCATCTGTATTTTGGAAATCGTTAATAACAGGGTCATTTGTGCAGAAAAAGAGAAATTTGGGAATAAAGATTTGGTTGCTATAGACAGGGTATTGCTAAACAAAGGTTGACTTTAGAACCGGTGTGACTGTACGAGTGTCGTATATGAGAATGAGTTTGATATGATTTGTCTGATCTCGACTGGAGCCCTCCTTACCCAATCCAGGGGTTATAAGTGCGAACCCTAGTACGGCCAGCATTCTTCCGACGTTTGACGTTTGACAAAGGTCACTGTGACAAGCGGCATACGTCTTCCACCATTGGACTAACAGTCCTTGTGGTAAAGCAACCAGTTGACGGAATGTTGTATGGAGTTGTCAGTACTGGTGGGAGAAAACCAGAAAACACATTATAGAAGATAATGCTTCAATAAATGTATCAATAGGAGCAGCTCTTCCTTTGCAAATGTGTTGAATGTTGGAAAGGTTTGTTTAGTAGCCTGTTGTTTATTGACTGTTGACGATCTTTTTACTGTCTGAAATCACTTTTTGTCGAGTTTGCTTTTGGTGAGCTCGACACATAAGCTAACACAATGGCGGTTCGCTGAGTGTGTCTTAACCAGCATCTTAACCATGCATAATAGGATTTCTGAGAAAGTTAGCTCTAAAGTGCATCATGATGAGGATGTGTGTCATGCACACAATTCAGGCATGTATCTCAAATATTAAGGTCATCCGTAAAGGTTACATGTCAAAATAGGTACTGTTTGATAAGATTGACTGGAAAATGTAAATATAAGGATTGACTCTTATTTTTCGTGCGTTCATGCAGTATGAACGCACGAAAAATAAGAGTCAATCCTTAAATAACATTTTGATTGCTTTTCTTCGTTCCACTCAGATTGAGCGAAACATTCGTGTGATTGTATTTTTTCGTTCATTATGATTGTTTCTTTCAGAGCGCAAAATTCCGTTCCGCTCATAAAACGTTCAAATTTCGTTCCAATCACGCTCACAATTCAATCACGTTCCGCTCAGATTGTCAATTCCATGATGTTTTTAACTGTATTACGTCAAGTATGACGCCATACTACCCAAGATAAGTTAGTAGATCAAACGTCATCTTTGGACAAGCGGATAACCATCTCAAAATAAACGCCGACCGGATGAAAATATTACGTCAAGTATGACGCCATAATATCAAAGGTAAGACAGTAAATCAAACGTCATCATTGGACAAACAGATCATACTCTCAAAATAAAACGCCGACCTGATGGAAGAAATGAAATCAATAATGACGACAAAGTACGAACGGTAAATACATGGATCATGAGTCCGCTTTGGACAAAAAGTTTATCATCTCTAAACAAAACCGCTACACGATGAAGGATAGTAAATACAGAATAACGCCAAAGTACCTATGGTAACTAAGTGGATCAATATGAACTATTTAACTTAACTTTTAGACTCGATATAGGCCTCGGCGTAAGTCCGGTTTCCAGTGTACTATATTATCCATGTACGTCAGGCATGAATCAACAATGGTCTCTCCTTATGTATAGCTATGGCATGCATATACAGTAAATTAGGAAATATACAACTGATTTTCTTAAACCCTACAGACGACCAATACAACGTTATATTCGAAATCAAATTAAACTATTAAAGCAAGCTTCTTAATAAGTTTGATAAGTTTAACGGTTGGTCCACAAAGGGTAGACATCATAGCAATCCTCTTTGCTACACCATGTCTAAAGGGCAACACCATTCTTTCTATATGTTTAACCCTAAACTGTAACGGTAGGGTAGGTTACTCCAGATTACCTTGGTCTTTGGGCATGAATCAAATCACCGTATTGATAGTGCATTGGTTAAAATAGTCTCACGTGACTGCTTCTCGTCCAATCAAATACTTTGATATATAATAAAGACGGTTAATGATACTTTAAACATTCCGTATGAACTTCTTTCATTTGGAATGGACTCAAACTTTATAACGTCATTAACTTAATGCGTAATTATTCCCCATGAAAGGGACGGGGTATGGGTGGGATATGCGAGTTTTTACCCATTATCCCAGTTAAGAACAATGAGGCTTTCATTGCATTTTTGCGTCTAAACAATACAATACAATACATTCAGTTTGAAAATACTCGTACAGACACACATTGTAATTGATTGTGTTTGTCTAGGTCGTGCACGACAGCTCCTTTACTTAGAATAATATTGATCAACGTTGGATCAGTAGTGTTAAATGCGAACAAGAACGTATCCCGTCTTAAACAATCATAATATACACTGATAAACAAATAAATTGTTACCCGTTAGCTTAACAGACGTTGTGGTAAGGCAGTCACTAACATATGAATAACATTGTGTGTAATACTGGTACGAGAAGGTCAGTTATGTCTATGTAGACGTCACTTGAGCCGTCTCGTGAGTAATCCAACAGTGTGGACTCTGCGTAAAGTGTCAACCCTGAACAGCCTAAGCATGTTGCGCAGGCTTTCCAAGATGGACACGTTTCGCCTCCTGTGGATTTTCTTTTTAAGGAATCATTACTCTATACCTCTATTTCCTGAGACAGATTGTGTCGGTCCAGATCAGTTTGCGCGGACAGCGCGGGCTGATCTGGTCAATACAATACGCAGATGCCATAGTGATGGTTTTCTCGCGTGACGGCTCATTTACTGTTTAACTCGGCGGTAAAAATTCAAATAATCATACTTCTATCTTTTTCAGCATTTCGAAGATGTTCGATCTTTAATACAACACTTCAAGGGGAAATCCGTCGTGATGGCGGATAGAAAAACGGGACAGGAATTTGAGTTAACACTTCAGTCGTGAAGAGGGGAAATGGATATCGGCGTATTGCGGTGTTTCGTAAACCAGAACATATGTCTCAGACCTAAAGCATTAAGTTCCCATGACAGTCATTTTGATAGGCATATATTTGTTTAAATTGAAAGATCTGATCAGCATAATTTAACAACTACATATATTAAATCATGACTCTGAAATGTACAGATTAGAAAATGTTTAACGAAATATGGTTGTAAAACTCAAATTCCTTTATGTTTCATAAATGGACAGTATTTATACTTATACATGCTTATCATCTATGCATAACTGGGGATTATTATTGTTATTTGGGGGAACTGTGTATTGGAAAATATTGAAAGTGTTGAACAGGAAAATTTAAAAGCAAAACGCGTCGTGTGGTGATGTTGTTAAGATTATGTTACAATTTTCTCTGAATGCCGACTATGTCACTGACGATACTAAGTTCTGCTTTGTCTGAACTGTTTAGTATATGATACGCTTAACACTATGCCCGTTGTTTCTTTATTATTGTGACGAAGCCAGTTCTTCCGCTGTCAAAGGCAATTACAAATTGTTAGTAAACAATGCAGAATGAGTTGAGACAGCTCATAACTTGCTGGCTCTACTGAAATATGCATTGTTTCACTTAGACAGCTCATAACTAGCTGGCTCTACTGAAATATGCATTGTTTCACTTAGATATCTCATAACTAGCTGGCTCTACTGAAATATGCATTGTTTCACTTAGATATCTCATAACTAGCTGGCTCTACTGAAATCTGCATTGTTTCACTTAGACAGCTCATAACTAGCTGGCTCTACTGAAATCTGCATTGTTTCACTTAGACAGCTCATAACTAGCTGGCTCTATTGAAATCTGCATTGTTTCACTTAGACATCTCATAACTAGCTGGCCCTACTGAAATATGCATTGTTTCACTTAGATATCTCATAACTAGCTGGCCCTACTGAAATCTGCATTGTTTCACTTAGACAGCTCATAACTAGCTGGCTCTTCTGAAATATGCATTGTTTCACTTAGACATCTCATAACTAGCTGGCTCTACTGAAATCTGCATTGTTTCACTTAGACAGCTCATAACTAGCTGGATCTACTGAAATCTGCATTGTTTCACTTAGACATCTCATAACTAGCTGGCTCTACTGAAATCTGCATTGTTTCACTTAGACATCTCATAACTAGCTGGCTCTATTGAAATCTGCATTGTTTCACTTAGACATCCCATAACTAGCTGGCTTTACTGAAATCTGCATTGTTTCACTTAGACATCCCAATACTAGCTGGCTCTACTGAAATCGGCATTGTTATACTTAGACATTTGGTTGTGCTAAATGTCTTGTTGGACGAACAATGGGGTGGTCCAACCCTCAACATATAAGACTCTACTTTGAGAAATTCGGTAGTAAAAGAGTTAACTATTCCGAACATATATCAAATCTGCATCAGATGATCGACTTGGAAAACATCTGGGCAATTCTGGCTCAAGTACAAAAATACTTATTGTGAGCCAGTTGTTCGTTTTGCTATAGTGATTTCCTGTGTCGTCTGCCATCGATGGTTCAGACTGGGTCTGTAAATGGGTTAGAGCAAATCATTCCGTGTTTTTATAAGAGGTGTTTTATTGGTGTAAACATTTGTGTTGCTCTTCTTTGCTTTCTAAAGGCATTGTTTTTTTATTTTTTACTGACCAGATGTTTCTTCCGCTTTCTAGATGCGCGTTTAGACATTGTCGTTAATGAGACTATGTTTAAGCGCTGTAAGTGCTTGAGTGATGTGGCCATTATACCGTCGTCCGTGTGGTTTTCTTATGCGTGTATTTGTTCTTTGAATTCAAATTGTTGTTCAACTGTTTAACCCTAATTTCTTTCTACAATAACTTTATATACAAAATAACATTTCAAGTGTATTCTCATACAAAGTATTGATGCTTGTAGTTACCAGTTATGCGACCAATTTAACATGTTGTTAATTAATGTAATGTGTGTAGATGAATTGCTCTAGGTGTAACGTCATATAATATATATTCTTCAGTATTAACAACTGCATACATATTCATTTTAAACGCTTTTAATTGTCTGCGTCGTGTCGCTGTCATATACTGTTATATTTATCCGTGGCATTGTTGTTTTTGCAAGTTGTGCTCTGTAACAATATTTATCAATGATTTAGGTCGTTTTTTTTTATAGTTAACAAGTGCGCCCTTCGTTTGTTTCTCATTGATTGATATTTTAAATATCTATATTGTGTTGTTATCATTGAATAAAATGTTGAGTTTGATTCATTTTAGTTCACAGTTTCTGCAGTGTTAACTGTATCTTACTCATATCACGGCGACAGGAAGTGTATTCATGACTCACATAATGCTTACTAAGTACCATGCAAGTGAATGTGTCTAGTCTATGTTTAAACGTATTTGCTTGAATGGTGTTTTATGCCATTTTTCAGCAGTATTTTACTTATATCACGATTCAATGATTATATACCAGTTCAACGTCACAGAAGTATCGGTCTCGTAAACAACTAATATATAGTCTCCCATTCTAAAGGCGGACGCTCTTTCCATCACACTAATTAGACGGCTGAAGAATGGAATCTGTCTTAACTAAAGGAAATAACAGCAAAAGCATGATTAACCAACCAATTATCGGAAAACACAACGAAAGTCTGAATGCATATATTCTGTATTGGAAGCAAAGTTTACACAATAATCACGACTATTAACCAATAAAGGATGTTCCAACATTGAGAGTCCTGAAAATACAGAAAAAGAAACATTACATTCAAAGATATTCATTACATCAATTGCATGTTGATATATAATTCCTTTCGCACATATTGTAAACAAAATGCATGTGCGGACTTAAAAGAATCCGTATGTAAACTTGTAAACAATCTATATCGATGAAATCCTGAGAACAGATTGGGAAACGTTTGGATAATTACTTATTTATAAGCTCCTAGCTGCAGATGCGCCAAAATATGCCTTCTGCATATACCAATGCATATACCAATGCATATACCAATGCATATACCAATGCATATACCAATGCAATTCAATAACCAGTGGATGAAGTTGGCCTGGAGCGCCGCCCTGTTTTATCCACATGGTCAAAATGGCTGCCTTTTAAATACGTCAACATTAAAGTATTTAGTCCTTGTGAATAGATTAATTGAATTGATAGATTATTTCCCACAGTATTGTAGTTATATAAAAGCGAATCCTTAATCCTTGTTGTAGTAAAATACATTGAAATGTGCCACGTCATAGTGGACGTTATCGTAGGAAAGGGATAACGAATGGGACGACAGTTCTAAAATTCCACGTGCCCCTGCGTGTTTTACTTATTTAAATATTAAACGTATTTATCTGCTCGATCATGTCCCAATGTCGCCGCCATAATGGGTGTATGCCTAAATCGAAAAGTAGGGACTGGAAACTTCAAACATTAAAATCCGTCTTACCGTGGTTTTTCGCATACGAAGTACATATTATCACGGCATCTGTAGTCTTGCCAATGGAAACCCTTGTTTCCTATCAGACACAAGCAATCTTCCTCCTTGTCACCATCACCTAGATACAATTGTTTAAAGTTTGTCAGTTCATCACGGCGATCAGTTAACTAAAACATGTGCTTCCCGCTAATGTTCGCATATGTACTCCTGGTGTACTCCACGCTGCGAATCAATGGATAAGTGCCTTGACCCTTCTATTATGTATGAAGTGGTCATGTACTGTTATTATACCTCACGTGAATTTGTAATGTTAAATAATCATATACTCAACACGGGCAATTTCTTACTGTCTCGTGCTAACAGTACGTTTTTTACCGGTTAACAGTATACACTTTCGTGGACGTGTATGACGTCAGTTCAAACCATAACGTCACATTTTTAAGCGCGCGTGCCATGTTACAGTATACTGTTCATATGTGATGTTATATTGTAGTACACATATTCACCTCAAAATAAGGGTTCATAATAAATTTGAGTAAGCTTGTTTTTTGTTCGGTGTAATAAAATAAATATTCCAGTGTCACAGTACATATTGTCAACATTCGGGTAAATACTGCGACATTTGTGTTGAAAATCACACAGTCAGACTGTATTATTCACGGGACTCGAATCCGGGACATTTGGTACGACGAGAGACTGACGCTCTACATCTGCACCACTGTCTTCCCAGTCACTTGAATACCTTCCCACTCCTACTATCGTAACCCTAACTATTGTAGACGAATGACACTATCAACATTGACAGTTGTCGATATGTCATGTACCTTCTCTAAAGCAGTATCCATTATGATCCTTAAGCCTCGATGCGCAGTTCAGTTATTGGCCATACATGTAAGCCGTCCCGCGAGAAAACCAACATTGTGGACTCTTCGTAAAGTATCGACCTGGATCTGCCCAAGCATGCCGCGTAGGCTGACCCGGAGACACGTTTCGCCTCCTTTGGAATTTCTTTTTCATGATTCATTAATCTATACCTCTATCTAGCGGATTGCGCAGGCTAATATGTTCGACACTTTACACATAGTCCATTATGTGTGTATTTTCGTTGGACGGCTCATGTATTAATTATGTTCAGTTCGGTTTTCGGAGAACACCGACGTAATGTAAATAAGGTATCTTTTTAACTTTAGGTTGGGTGTCTGTTGATTTTACGTTACCTGTATCTGGTTGCCCTGGATACCAGTTTGAATAGCCGGAAATGGGCGTGTCAGTATGATGTAATGGTTTTTGCCACACCCACACGCCTTCTATATCCTCATCAGTACCGGCGGTCCACACACCGGTTTCTTCATCGTCATCGTTATCTACAATTATTATATTTACATAAGAAGTAAAGATATATTATATCCTGATATATTCACTGTTTCAAGTTTATCAAGTTTTAATTATATTTATAGTATGTCTTTATATCTCCCTAACATGATGTTAGTTATTGAGAAACATTACACACGTATTTGTTTAGATGTAAGATTGAAATACACTGAAACAAAAAGTAAACTGTCCACTTTAAAAAACATTTTGTACGGTAATGAATAACCTGAAGTTTGATACCAAGTTCGCATACCTATTTCAAAGAATCACGTTAAAACCATATTAAAACCCAAGTGCATCGTTTCTTGTTTTGTTTCAGTATTTGAGCTGCGTCAAGCATTTATTTCTGAGGTCTTACAGTTACTCCGCTATGATATGTAATGATATGTTGGCATATAACCAAAGGAGCAATTCTTCCATTTCTTGTCAGATAGTACATTTGTTTGAAAGCCATATACTAATGCAATATTGTGCGAATACCTTTACTGTACACATATGCAGCTTATCTCAGTCATCAACATAACCATTCTAATTTGCAACATAGTCGTGCGCTGCTCTCTCAGTTAACATGTATCTGGTGTTTTGGTTTCACGTAAAAGGTCATTTGGTTTAGCCATCGTGTTTCCTGGATCTCCCACAACATTTTCGAAAGAGTTAAAACAATTGTAATATTCCCTACACCACTGACCTGTATCAATACGGGAACGCATTTGATTAGCCACGTACTGATCTTCATCCTGGCTTTCTATTTTAACGAGATGGGAATTAAATCTTTCGCAGTGTTCCTATAATTTGAAAAATAAGAACATATTCATTTGTAATACTGGCAGTAAGTCGACATTCTATATATATAGATATATAAACTCTGACGTGTATCTTGTATTGCCAACTTTATAATTAAACCGATCTGTACAAAGTTTACAAGTTATGGCAACGCGAAGACGCTGATCTGTCTTTGGTTTGGATTAGCCGTTCCAGATACCGTTTGGTGTTATAAAACAATGTCAAACTTCACCAGGTTGGAGAAGGTTAAACTATTTAGGATACCAGACAAAAACCGATAGTACGCCGCTAGTCGTCATTTTTTGTTTATGCCGGAAGTTCTAAATTACAAATAATATGCATGACTGTTTGTTCATTCCTTTTGACAATGGTTCAGCAAAACGAGGCACAGTTTAAATATGTGCGGCACTAACAGACAGCCAACAGAGGACATGTTCGACCAGTGTAAATTCTGATCATCGACACAGCCGTGTTATCTGATACGGTTCTGCACATCTCGTTAATAAATCTTAATGACATTTAATAATCCACTGGCATACATTTGATGTGCGCATGAATAGTTACAGACCTTTGTGAAAACTACACTGAAGTTGGCGTGAGTAGAACACGGCTCATATGAGTAAAATACATATTGTTAAAGTGGGACGATTCCTTTAAGTACCTATAACATGAGGCTTAGTTTAGTTATATAAATACCACTTTACGCCTCCATATCTTAAAGGTGCTGAACCCCAGAAAATATATACTATAATCAAAGTTTTAAACTGTTCAAAAGTTGTCTTGACATTTTAGACATATTAGAATAATAATGCTGGTGTAGAATTAGAGTAATAAATTCATTTTCCAGTACCATATACATATTGATCGTTTATGCCTCGTGTTTACTTAGTAGATATACCCAGTAAGCCGAGTTATGAACATTTTCATGACATTTAATTGAAATGTCTTCAACATCTACTGCTAAACCAGTTGTTAACTACATAATACTTCCTTTTTTGTTAACTAATAGCAATAATTGCAGAGGTTTCAACATTTCAAATGTGTTTTTAATATGTGCGTCATCAATGCATAGGTCAGGATCATAGCAACAACATCTCGGGCTTCAACCTTTTTCTTTAATATTGCCAAAGTGTAATGACATACCACAGTGAGGATCACTCCCCCAATTGTACCATTATATTTTGAATATAAAAATAATTTCGGATTGAAGCGTAAGCCCATACCCCTCTAACAATAAGGTTAGGCCTGCAATTTAATTTTTGCTTTGCTGGAGCTTGTTTAATTGGTGATTTACTCAAATTTACAACATTAGTTCATTCATATCATTGCGATAGCAACTTTATTCCTTTCCTTCATCGCGGGGATAATAACTAATAGTTGTCAAGGCGCATGCGCCACACCGATGCTGTACATTGACCATTACCCACATTCAAGCAATTTGCAACCGAAGACTTTGAAATAATCTAGGCAAAACTATGGATAATTGCATAAATGGAAAATAATAAATAATTGAACACAATGTGGCAGTAGTAAATTGCTCATTATGGGCAGTTTCTCCTTTTGCGACATTGTTTCCAAAAGGCACCTGCTGCAAAAGCGTCGGTAGGCGTCTTAATAAAATAAGAAATAAAAAGCGCCATACAAAAGCATCATCCCATTCCAGACGACCTTGGTCCGTGACAAATTTGTAGCACGAATCTTTATAAGTGGACCACCCTGCCTCACAACCTGAAATCGTTGAAACAATCATACTTAACAGTAAACATCTCATTTCTATGATATATTATGGGACGAAATCGGACACGGTACCTTCGTTAATAGTCGTATAATCCAGTTGTGCTTTAAACATTCAGTGAGGTACCGTATCTACTTATAATTCAGTTGTGCTCTGAACATTGAGTGAGGTACAGTATCTACTTATAATCGAGTAGAGCGGTCCATACGATTAAATAATGTGTCCAACATTAATCAATTTCCACTACATCACATTCATATACACACAGTGCATGTCGATCATTTGAGCCACATCTCTTGCATTGCCGGTTATCATAAGGATAACGCATTCATAGTGTCATGACACACCGAACGAATAGGCATGTGCAAGCCGTATCAACCAATCATGTTAAAGTATTTGACTAGCATTCACCGAGCACCCTTGGTGTGTTAGGTCAATATGAAATCACTCAAGACATGCGCTAAACATAACTGATTGATTGATGTTTTAAAGGTATATGTAAGGGATATACGTCGAAAATGATCCAATATGTCAAATATTGGACTACACTTCTAATATTGGACTACATTACTAATATTGGAATGTGGTCTATTGAAAACAGTCCAGTATTAATAATACAGTACTGAAAAAAACAATAGATTTACGTCATACCAGTGTTTTAACAGGTGATATGTGTCTATAATGATGTTCCGATTTCTATTTTAAATTTTAAGCCGTGATGTACAGATTCCACAAGGCTTTTCATTATTTCGTTGCCAAAGGCAAATTAAGTTTTTGCAAAGAAAATACAGATTCAGGTTAAGTCAGTTCGTGACAAGCTGTCTCGTCTGCAATATAGTACATTATAATATGCCAATTTTCCTGTTGGACGAAAAATGGCCTTAGGGAAATTCGGCAATGAAAGATTTAAACGTAATCCAATTGTTAACACAGTTCACGTTGAAGCATTTAGAACGCTTTAATTCGGAAAAATGATTTGCACTACTTTGTAGAATATTGACTGGTACAGGCGTCTGGGTGACACTGTTCTTCGACGATACAACATTTCTGAAAGAAGAAAAAAACTAACCAATTTTAATTCCTACAGCGTCGATTTTTCAATAGTAGAGTTTTCCATGTTCAAAAGTCATTGTAATCCATATAACAGGATGTATCATAGAGTAAATTTAGTAAATAAACTACTTTCGAAATATAAAGAGTACACTACTAGTTGGTACTAAACATTCTGATCTGTACCAGTGTAAGCATATTGTTTCTCCTTTTTAAAATAGCAAACATGTTGCTTTGTTGAACAACATTTCAATTGGAAACATTGTGTTTCTTTACGTATTGTAAACACCGCAACGATACACATGTAACAAAATCTGTTGTCAACAACAACATTGCCACTGACGCTGAAAGGCATATACAGTCGTGTGTGTAAGACAAATGGTTCTAAAAAAATCAACAAATATAATCATTTTTCAAACCGGTTGAAAATTGATACAGGTGACATGAAGTCTTCATTGGTCATGTATCAAAATGTAGCTCAAACTTCTCCGTTAATTTGTTATGTGTTTCATTGTTTAGTGATTTACGCCGCGTCAACTATACCACACTGTGTCCCATGTAAGTTATCAGTACTACTGGTCCATCATTCATTATGACACCGGCGAGTAAGATGTAATGCTAAACCTGCAACGCTGAGCGCCAAAGAGGGCAACCATTACTACCAGTTTTATTTTGTATGTCTCGGTCGTCAATTGAATCCTTGACCTTCCGCACCTGGGCGGATTATCAAAAATTACAAATCAATAAAGATTATATCACAGACAGGAGGAATCCAGCAGAGTAAGGGCTGATATTATGATAAGGTTTAAAATAATGTGGGAGAAGGAGCATCTTCCGACAGTGTTTTAAATATTCTTCCGCTCCAAAGGCATTATACAGTCAGTCAGTCGTCTGTTTAAGACATATGTTGACAAAAGGCGATTTTTTCCACAATGGAAACGCTTTCTGACGCCTCTTCATCAGATTCAGTTTGAAAAAAATGCTGGAAATGTTGAAATTGCTAATGTTTTCGAGTCTGTATTATAACCATACTGTCATTTACAAAAATATGCTATAAGTGTGTCTAGCTATTTGCAAAACTATCTGCTACACAGTTATTGTATGTGGGGAAAAGGTTAACGCTCTTACGCATTTGTTTCACACACGTAGAACATACTTTGGTCACATTCGTAATCGTGCCAGTCAAAATTCTGACGGCCTATCATTGCGGCGCAATCTTGGTCATCTGAATACGAACATGAAATGTATGAGCAAAAGAAAAATGTTATTAAAATGACATAATTGAGCCGTCTCGAAAGAGAACTAACATTGTGTCGACCCTGATCCGCCTAAGCGTGCCGAACAGGTTAACCCAGACATACACGTTTCACCTCCTGTGGATTTTCTGTTTCAGGAATCATTACTCTATCCCCTAAGATGGAATGAGTCGGCCCGGATCAGGCTGGTCTGGTCGAGACATTACGCAGATGCCATAATGTTGGTTTTCTCGCGTTCACATGTTATTTACAAGAGGTTTTTTTTCAATAATCAACTTTCACAAAGCCCGGCCACATTGGGCCTACTAGTATTTCTATATATAACAAACGACTGTGCACATTTGCTTTCACCTACTCTCAGCTGTCACACAAAAAACATTATATGCAAACATATATACATTCACAAAAGCATGTATAAAGTATGTGAATAGATTAACATAGTATATGAATATAGTTTGACCAGTGAATCTTAACTTCTCCAAATATATGTCATCAGTGAATTCGTGATAACTCGAAGTCCGGAAGCCTAATTTACTTCGGGGTATCGACATATTGGAATGGTCCCTCAATTTACTTCGAGGTATCGACATATTGGAATGGTCCCTCGATTTACACCAAGTTCCTGTGATGTATGTCTAGCTTCTTTATTCACTTATAACTGTTTATAAAGAGAAGTGTTCAAATAATATCAGGAACATAGCACAGCAGCGGTACTGCTTCATATAAACCTCTCTATTGTTTGTCAAAACCAGACCAAAATAGTTCGCTGAACGTATATTGGTGATCGCGACACCACATGAAATGTGTTCTCAACGGGTCCCTATTCATTTAACTATACATGTAATACATATATTTAAGGTTTCACCCCCTAATGATACCTACCGATTGTATGAGTCACACTTTGACTGTGTGACGTAAAGGTCAATCTGCGACGACCTACGATACACAGTGTTTGACTGGGTGACGTAAATGTCAATCTGCGACGACCTGCGATAGGCAGTGTTTGACTGGGTGATGCTTTGGATAACCTTATGTAACAAACATCCTTATCTAGTTAAATGGACCTGTCGTTGTGTATTAACCGGTTTTTTTTATCTTACAAGATGAACCGTTTTCTCCATGTTGACACAACAATCATGCATAATGCAATTTAACTTAATGTACATAAACTTACAAAAGACAAATCAAAAACAGCAGATACTTTCTGAATACTCGATATTCCTACCAATTGCCTAACGACTGTCCCGTAAACTTGACAAAGAAAACAGAAACACGGTTACTTCTCCTTGTTATATATTTAACTTGACAAAAAAAACAGAAACACGCTTATCCGGATGGACACCTTTCGCCTCCTGTGGAATTTCTGTATCAGGAATAATTAATCTATACCTCTATCCCCCTGAGACGGAATGTGCCGGCCCAGATCAGTCTATGCGGACTGCGCAGGCTCATCTGGGTCGATACATTACACAGAGGCGATAATGTTAGTTTTCTCACGGGATGGCTCAAACATCGCCTTAACTATGCTGTAGGTACTTAAAATGAAAAACAATAACCGTACGCGAATCCGGCTGTCCTGGTTGCCATTTAACGTACTGGAGGTTTTTATCTGTTTGTCTATAAGAGTCTCGCCACACCCACACGCCTTCAACATCCCTGTCAGTAGCGCCTATCCATGTACCGGTATCGGAATTGTCGTGAATACCTTTAAAAATAAATTAAAATATAAGCAAACCTCCCTGATATATAGGTTAAATAGAACATGACGCGAACATAAATTAACAAATAAGTTTCATTCCAACAAACTCACGATCATCCTGCACACTTTATTCCCAACCATGTACCGAACATCGAAGCAAGCCAACGTCAGATATTCGTCAAGGCAAATTTTGCATATTGCGCACTAAATAGTTAGTTATATCTCGCCAAACCATAACCCCTTCTACAATTATGTCAGTTATTTTATCTATGTAATGATATCGGATTGTCGTCAATGCTCCCTTTTTTAAGCAACTGTAAATTCTAAACAAGCAAAACGCAAAACCTCATAACACGCTCAAGTTAGAAATTTAGTAACGTTTCGCCCATCGTCGTATACATTCACTGTTGTTGACTCCGCTATGCTCGCTCTTACATCACCCGCAGGATTTTACACAGTCGTTACGCAGTTTTGACAGAATATAAAAGAACACATATAAACCAATCGAAATGATCCTTACATTTCAAAGACTCTCGTGTGTGGATACAGAACATAATAGAATACATTTAAACCAATCGAAATGATGCTTACATTTCAAAGACTCTCGTATGTGGAGACGCAAAGAAACGAATGACTGCGCGAACGAATCGTAAATGTGATCGACTTTCAAATCTAAACATCACAATACATGTGCTCCTAAAACCTACAGAGGTCAAATAATCACGATATTTTTAAAGTGAACCTATATTTGATTTACTACAAGGGTTGCATCAAATCAGAAACAATATTGGCGAAAACAGCAGTTGGTTGAAATATTCCACAGTTAATGTTGAAAACCAGCGGAGTCAACAACCGTGGGTCCGACGATACGTTTCGCCAAACGCACGATCCGTCTTCATCACCGAAAGAAGCAATAAATGATAAATGATTAATAAATACGGATACTAGTGATGATATTGATTATCAATCAATCAACAAAACATACACTCAATTAGTCCATGGACCGAGGTCAGGATTTTGGCTTATTGGTACCACTGAAGTTGGCAAATTCTAGTTTCTTATTTTGAAAAGGACTATACCTCTAGGTAATATTTCAACATGACAGCCGTTCCAAAGTGGTGGCTTAGTCACAGTTATCATCCTTCAAAGACAACAACTCTTTATCCAGGTAATCAAAAAAACGTGTTTTTGTCACATGTCCCTATGCACCAAAATCTACTCAATGGACAATTTGTATTATGCCCAAGCAATAGCAAGCATGCATAACAATGTACTACATCATTCTGGGGATGAAACTCTTTAATCATTTGGAAGATTTCCTTTGAAATGGCATTTTTGGGTGGAAAATTGTCCCAAAACAGAATCGTTTTGAAATTCTGAACATGCATTTTATCTTTTTTCACTTCATCAAATCTTTGTTTATTAGGACTAATGATACATCATTTTTATTCTGAATTACCATGTGTTATGAATGAAGATACCTTTTGGTGTAGTTAGACCTCAATAAAAATATAGTTTGACAAATGGCGGGTTTTCTCTCTATCATGCAAATGATTGTAAATACACAACAACGTGCGTCTGTAATAATTCATGTTCCTTATTTACATGTGTCATGCGTAGTGATTTTGAACAACCCTTTTTTATAACTGTGAAATTCGGACAATACTCATTCAAACGTTAAGCAAATTCTCTCACCAAGTAAGTTGCTTCAAAATGTGATTTCTCACATAATCAATAGCGAGCCAACACTAGAAAACCGAATGGATGGAGTTGAGCATTAGTAGAGCATGAACTTTGTATCTACTCTGAGAAAAATTAAGCGAATAATAGAACAGAAAAAAGGCAACATATAAGGCGTGGTATCTTATAACTGTATAACATTAAATACACGCGTAAACACATTGTATCTATTTGGTATGGAATATTAATAATCTTACAACATTTAGAAAGCAATGTACATTACCTCCCATATATATTTTCACCTCACATAATGTCAGAACACCAGTCGGTCGAACCACCCTGATTGCTTTCAACAGAGTGTTAGGTAGAGTAAAGTTATAGTAGTTGGTGGTAGACACACTCGTAATGGTAGTGAATGGATCTGACAAATCTAGGCTCGTGTCGTTTAAAAGGTATATTTGAGCGTCCTTTATCTGAGTGGAAACTGTACGAAAATAAATCACATATAAGTTATGAAATAGCAATATTTGAAATAAGACATTCCCATTACAAACATACATGTTCACTTTGGTACGTTTGTGGGCGTTTGTGCTTGTATGTAAATATTGAAAGGTCTATACATTAGACAGATTACTCAAGGTTTAAATAATGTATGTAAACTCTACTGTAACAGCCCAGATGAAAAATGTTGACAACGTTGTATATCAAGAAAGTAATTGTTTCAGCTATTGGTAGATAGAATGGCAAAATTATATTGTAACGCCATGCATCTTGAATAATGCTGAAGTAATACTGATTTTACTAACCTGGCTGCTGTCCATAAATCTGAATATTCATTATCGGTAGTACGTCTCCAAACTCAATTTCCCACCACGAATTTGCTTCTCCCTGTGTGGCGCTACAGCACAGGCACGTATTTGGATTTGTACCGGCGTTGGTGTCAATAGCAAGTGCTGGGCCCCAATCTTCCAACATGGAAGACATGCTGACCGTTGTGTTGTAATCCGCAATGATGTTAAGATCTAGTATAAACACATGTAAATTAAACTGAATGATATTTGTTGCGAATATTTCCTATAGCAATAACATTCTCTGAGTAATGGGGTTAGGTCTCAGCCTAAGATATAAGCAAAGTCCCGCAATAAGTTTCATTTCATAGTATGCTGCAACGAATATGCATTTAAATAAATGCTACTAACAATATGCAGTTGAATTATTGCAATGTTTTGGAATCATTGACAAAACACACAGCATATTGTTTTGTAGCGACTGAAAATCTAGTACGAGAAAAACTTATATACGACAATAAAGCCGGTACATTTTTATTAACAATTGCAAGTAATGTCTAGGTATATGTTTGCTAAATCAAGATGTTTCTTGCAAAACTGCAACATTGTGCCATCTTCGACATGCTGTCGATAATACTACGTTAATAAAAATGGTATAAAATGAGGTTTGTGGAGGAAATAAGAATGTAATGGCATTTATGTGCTACAGTTAATCTAGTGAGACATAAATGACTGATCTGTGGATGTTTATGTTTCGTTATCAGTAATAACCTGCTTGTTTGTGCCAGATTTAACCGATGACCAATTTTAACCGGTTATTTCGTTGACTTATTAGGATATATATTCTCTGTTCTTGATCTAAGATAAGTACAAACAAATATGCGGTGAACAATCCTATGTCTTTTCACAGCAATTACTTTCATTGTGGTTCACAAAATCGTTTACGAAGCAGAACCTGCTTTTTCGATGGTTGAATAGTTGGTTGGATGACGTATCTATTGTTGATCATTACCTGTGCTACAGGAAATTCCGGTGTATCCGAAGTCACACTGTCCATTTGAACACGTTCCATTCTCTTTATCACATGGAGCATTGTTAGCACAGTGACATACAATATTACAGTTCTCTCCAAATGTACCATGCTGGCATTCTTAAAACAATTTAAATGATAATAAGACTTACAATTATGATAAAAATGGAAATTTAGCGGTAACAACAGTACAATAAATATTGGTTTATGATTTAAACTTTTCCTACCATCTAAAATTGCGAAATATAACGAAAGTTCTTAAGTTGATTTCGATACCACTTATCATTCTTGTCATTTTATAGCTACGACAAAATGTAGAACTAGATTCGAATATTTAAATCTTTAAGTGGAATCTAGAATTATTCGTGGAATTTGCTTTTGGCATTTAGATAAAATGAAATATCTTATACTTATTAAATTTCACCTTCAATGTATGATAGTATAAATGCTGATTTAAAGTTTTCTATTGAATTAACCTGTGTTACAATCTACTCCTTTAAATCCTGCAGCACATCCTGTTTTACAGCTTCCATTAAACCTGTCACACACGTCATTGTCTTTGCAGGAGCCACAGCTGTTCTTACACCCTGGACCGTATGTACCGCCAGGACACGCTTGAACAAATATATAGGTAAGACTATGGTTCAGTTGATGTTGTACTACGAGAGGTTTGGGAATTGATATATCGCAAGACTGAGGTCTGGAGAGATGTCAAATTGTCTAGGTACCGACTTGGCAATCTCAAACCTGATATCGCTACTGCATATAAGATTCCTTTTATTATATAGGTTGTAAAGCTTTTTAGACAAAATAAACAAATCTACAAATTCTGAATTTCAATAAACAAAATAACTAAATTAACATATAAAATCAAATTTTTGATTGGCGTGTGAACCACGCCATACTACTTCATTTGAATGAATTGAATTCATATTTCAAGGACGCCACATCATAATTGAGGATATACCATTGTCATAGTTGGTAGATTATTCGAGCTATTAAAAGAATGACTATTACTCTACCGTGTTTGGACTGTGCATGGCCATCTGCATGTATTAGTGCCGGTCAATATGCGGGTATATAATACATACATGTATGTACAGATTCCTTGTGGAAAATAGTATGCATTACTAGGGTTTGCTTCTACTACTTCTACTATAACTAAGACGGCTACTATTTCTACGCATAATGACATGTCTTCGACTATGACTACTTCTACTTATATTATGATACTACTACTGCTAATAATCAGACGAAAATGATAACATTAATAACTTTATTGTTTAAGGTTACATATCATAAAAAAATGAATATGTGAATTCCTCTTTAACTGAACAAATTAGTGATGTAAATATTATATAAGCATAACTATAGCATGCGTAAATACCACGATCTGATTACGTTAAACCTTATAAGGTTTCACTTACATGTATTGCAGTACGTCCCATTATATCCACTAGCACATCCCTCAGCACATAATCCTGTTGTGATATTACACGTGATATCTTTCAAGCAGTGGCCGCATATACTGTTACAGCCGTCGCCAAACCTGCCGTTCCCACATTCTAGGAAGGAATATATAAGTAAAAACTAGTGAGCGTGTGTTGTTGGTCTCGGGCACTATTTTTAATGTGTTGTTTTGTTTTAAAACGTCAACTGAGAACCCGTGCAAGGCAACTAAATAAATATTGAAGAAGGCTAAATTGTTCTTGATCTAAGATAAGTACAAACAAATATGCGGTGAACAATCCTATGTCTTTTCACAGCAATTACTTTCATTGTGGTTCACAAAATCGTTTACGAAGCAGAACCTGCTTTTTCGATGGTTGAATAGTTGGTTGGATGACGTATCTATTGTTGATCATTACCTGTGCTACAGGAAATTCCGGTGTATCCGAAGTCACACTGTCCATTTGAACACGTTCCATTCTCTTTATCACATGGAGCATTGTTAGCACAGTGACATACAATATTACAGTTCTCTCCAAATGTACCATGCTGGCATTCTTAAAACAATTTAAATGATAATAAGACTTACAATTATGATAAAAATGGAAATTTAGCGGTAACAACAGTACAATAAATATTGGTTTATGATTTAAACTTTTCCTACCATCTAAAATTGCGAAATATAACGAAAGTTCTTAAGTTGATTTCGATACCACTTATCATTCTTGTCATTTTATAGCTACGACAAAATGTAGAACTAGATTCGAATATTTAAATCTTTAAGTGGAATCTAGAATTATTCGTGGAATTTGCTTTTGGCATTTAGATAAAATGAAATATATTATACTTATTAAATTTCACCTTCAATGTATGATAGTATAAATGCTGATTTAAAGTTTTCTATTGAATTGACCTGTGTTACAATCTACTCCTTTAAATCCTGTTGTTTTGTTTCTAAACGTCAACTGAGAACCCGTGCAAGGCAACTAAATACATATTGAAGAAGGCTAAATTGTTTAGAGTATTGTCTTCCCGTATGCATATTTTCGAAGACAAAGACCATATCTGACATAACTTGAATTGAATTTGCTAAAGTCACTTAATTAGAAGAAACTCGTACATATTATCTACTGAATTTATCTTTTTATATAGACATTAAATTTCTCCTTCTCGGTCAATTCAAACCTATTTAACTTGACATAATACGGTAATACTTAAGTTACTTCCTTTAAAACGGTCAAGACCACGAATAAAGACGAGGCTATTCATATGATTCGGAAATATTTTGATGTGTTGTTTTTCGACATTAGGCAGGTTAGTGGAGTATATTGCTTGTTTAAAGAACACCAATTACTCTTTGGATTATTGCTGAACCCATCTTTTGAATCTTGTCTTTTTTCCGTATCAATCTTATTATAAAACTATTAGAAGCTGAAGTTTGTTATTGATACCACATGCACTGTTAACGCAATCGTCGAGCAAGTACAGAGTTATTCAAGACGTATAATACTCAAGTCATTGGAAGCAAAGTGTTGCACAACTGCTGTATCTTATAATAAAGTCATAGACATGTCTCAAATAAATTACTGTAATGATGTATCGATGGATTGGACTGTTTAGATGCGAAAACATGTATTACTTCATGATGTGATTAATAATTATACCACTTCTTCTATAGTGCCATGTCCCATTTCAAACTTAGAATCTTCCGTGTGTTGCAATTATCACATGTAAAACCCGGCTTACAGGTGATACAGTGTCCTGTATTTGTATTACAGATTTCTTGGCCTTGACGATGTCCACACTCTTTCCAACAATTTTCACGATATTGTCCATTAGAACACTGCTTTGTTAACTTCAGAATAAAACAAATATGGTACATTGCTTAAACGCTAAAATAATATCCATTATACTATAGTTATTGTACGTTTGCATGACTAATACGTCGGCACCATTCCATCACGTACATAGCTCAAAACTGTCAACATGTAATAGAGTAATATACCGAATTATGTATTATATAGAATAATCAAAAACATGCCATCCATGCGGTAAGAAGCACACTAAATGATGTATTTTTGATACCGAATCAATTAGGGGGAATTTTCAACATTGTAAATGAAATATGTTTTATCCAAGTTTTACATTCTTCCATTGTTATTACGGGGTTCTCTAATGTCAATGTAAAGTTTGGATATACATGCCTATTATATACATATTTAGGTGTCTACATACGGGCACCAACATGTCTATTATATGAACAAAAATAAAAACAAAGCATAATTTTTGTTCAGGTCATAGCAGATACTTAAGTAATGGATGTAGGAATGGATGTAGTGGCTTCCTATCATCATATGATAGCATAAGTAATGTAAGTACTGGTATGATACATAATTGACAGGATAAATTTAAGTACTGTTAGTATTGGTATGTTACATCATTGACAGGATAACTGTGAATACTGTTAGTACTGGTATGATACATCATTGACAGGATAACTGTAAGTACTGTTAGTACTGGTATGATACATCATTGACAGGATAAATAAAAGTACTGTTAGTACTGGTATGATACATCATTGACAGGATAACTGTAAGTACCGGTATGCTACATCATTGACAGGATAACTGTAAGTACTGGTATGATACATCATTGACAGGGTGACTGTAAGTACTATAAGTACTGGTATGATACATCATTGACAGGATAACTGTAAGAACTATAAGTACTGGTATGATACATCATTGACAAGAAAACTGTAAGTACCGGTATGCTACATCATTGTCAGGATAACTGTAAGTAATATAAGTACTGGTATGATACATCATTGACAGGATAACTGTAAGTACTATAAGTACTGGTATGATACATCATTGACAGGATAACTGTAAGTACTGTAAGTACTGTAAGGGCTGGAATTATACATCATTGACAGGATAACTGTAAGTACTGTAAGTACTGGTATGATATATAATTAATAGTATAATTGTAAGTACTGTAAACTGTTATGATACATCATTGACAGGATAACAACACTCACAACAATTAATTGGTTGATTTACTCACACATACGATATTGCATTTGAAGAGGCTTTTATATATAAATGAGCTGGCAATAATGTACTAAGAAGTGTACATTGATATGAGCGAAAAAGCATTAATGGGACATTCTGCGACAAGGGATGGTAAAGAGCAATATGCATATCCACCTCGTCTGATCTGGATATGCAATGGACAGAAAACACTTCTTATCACCACTATACATTGTGATAAGGCAGAATTGATGCGCCAACTAATCCGTATCTACATTTACACATATTCCAAGAAATTAAGTTTGGCTTTCCTTGAGGACGATTCATTGTGTATTGTCTACTCTTTTGTATAACGTAACCCTACCTGTTTTACAAAGACTCCCTTTAAATCCAGCTTTACATCCAGTCGAACAATGTCCACCCACTTTGCTACAATCAGTAGCAGTTTTACAATTACCGCAGGGTGTTGAACAATCGCCGTAGTAACCGTCAGTGCATGCTGTAAGATACACATTTCATGTTTCAAAGTTTGTAAGCAAACGACAGACTATAATGCAAATCATGAAGTTATAAATGGAAGCAATAAACATATACACGTGAGTATGTTATGAATTTAAATTTGTTCTGATTCGTGGTCAAAATATTGTGGATTAAATTAGATCAAAAATGGAGAAAAACGTATCATGTTTGTGTTCACAGATTGTAAGCGATAACGTATTGTTTCTATGAGTATTATTTGAATATGTTCAAATTGTGATAAAACGTGTTCTAAATTAGTAACCCTTGCCCCGTACCACATCTCTGCACAATAGCAGTATTGGTGCGCCAACTAATCCGTACCTACATTTACACATATTCCAACACATTACGTTTGGCTTTCCTTGAGGACGATTCATTGTGTATTGTCAACTCTTGTGTTTAAAGTTAACCCTACCTGTATTACAAAGAATCCCTTTGAATCCAGCTTTACATCCAGAAGAACAATGTCCATCCACTTTGCTACAATCTGCAACAGTTTTACAATTACCGCAGGGTGTTGAACAATCGCCGTAGTAACCGTCAGTGCAGGCTGTAAGATACACAGTTCTTGTTTCAAAGTTTGTAAGCAAACAAAGGACAATGTTGCGCATCATGAATATATACATTGACACACAACATAGATACATGAGTCTGTTATGAATTTAATATTTTCCTGTTGCGAGTTAAATTAAATCAAATATGGAGAAAGACGTATCATGTGTGTGTTCACACATCTATAAGCGATAAATCATTGTTTCTATGAGTATTATTTGAATATTAGGTTGTGATAAAACGTGTTATTTGATAAATTCAAGTTTGGTCTTGATTTTCACTTGAATGATCTACAAATGGTAGATTTTTCAATAAAGTGTTTGATGTCCGAGCATGCGTGCGTACCGTTTATAAAAGGTCCGCGTTATTGCTGTTACCAGTTTTTATGGAGTAAAAGTCACCTTTTATCGCCTTATCTTATAATTTCATCTATTTATTTCAGAACAATGTAGCATAATATCGAACAAAACAGACGTAAAGCGCAATCTAAGTCGAAATGAATTATTATTCGGACAATGTTCCTATTAAAAAGCAATAGAATAAGGACTACTTTCCTCGATTGCATAAGAAAGGTTACCAAAATTACCACATATATACCCTTAATAACTTCATAAACAACCTCAATGATTTAATCCACTCTTAATGCCAGACTGATTTATGTTAAAACAAAACATGATTGTCATATTTCTTCATGGAAAATTGAATTTTATTTTTCAAGAAAATCAATCTCCGAGTTATAGCAAAATATTCGGTTAAAGTGGCATTTTTATCCAGATGAAAGAAATTAATGTAAAAAAAAGGTCAAATTGGTTTTCTAAAAAAAGAAGCTGAATGGGTTTGTGTTACATAAGAGCACACACATATACCGGAAAGTATCGCATTATATCGGTGTGAATCGTAAAATCGCCGAAAAGCACCTGCCTGCCCTCTATCGGAAAAAGGGACTACACAATGCTTTTCAAAGTTGCGATTAAAATAAACATATAAACAAGTTAAATGGAAATATATATTTTTTTATTTTGTTTATATGCCTGTAAAAGTCAACAAAGCAAGGAAAGTTTACCCGCTCGATATAAGATTTTTTAATATTGAACAAATCGATTAAACCGGATGTGACGTCATCTGGGGCCAAAACAAAATTTATTTTACGGGTCTGAACTT
>JAUELF010142750.1:0-15044 GCA_031471495.1 Clinocardium nuttallii | reverse complement strand
GGGAATTAAATTATTGCATCTCCGTTAGTATTGGTGATTTGGAACCGGGCATCCCTTGTTCGATCACTAGTCGCGGCGGACATGTTCCTCTGGCTAGCATATTTGTTTTCTGACCGGATGAACTGCAAGGTTTTACAGTCCAGGATCCAAATCCACCAACCTTACTTAGCGCTAAGTTATACTTAAATATGTAAACGAATGCTTCAACATTTGTGTTTCCCTAATATTTTGTAAAACATAAATGGTGGCCTATATTTAAGTAAATGACTAAGTTGACATAAATATTTTCCATGTTGACCAACAATACTTGTAAAGTAATGAAATCCTTTGGCATTTCTATAAGGAAAACAAAAATGATGAAATAAGCTATTTAGTATTTAAGTATTGATTAGCCCTAAGTATCGTTGATGAAATAGGGACCATTTCTAACAGTAGAATGTTGATGCACACATGTATATGAGCCGATGGATCATTTAAAGTAGCATTGGCGTAAAATTACTCGTGCTATAGACTTCGTATATGTCTATATAAGCACAGGCGTCTGAATTTCTATTACAGCAAAATATGCGGAAAAATACACATTACCTCGGTAAATTTCTCAAAAAATATCTCTATATCGTTCATACGCTATTATAAAATCATCGTAAGATACTTTGGGGAATCCCACACGTGTTACTATAAATAGCCCCTCTATACGTCCATATCGTGTAAATACAGATTGCAACGACATTCATACACCATTCTTTTACCCTTTCCCATAAACAACAAATCTGCAGCAGACGACTTCGAAAACATCCTCGCAAAATTTGGAGAAATATCCATTTAAGGGAGATTTATTATTAAATAGAGTTGAAAACACTGTGGCAAATGGTGAAATTGCTCATCGTTAGCAATTCAGTCCACCTTTGCCACAGTGTTTTTAAAACGGGTCTGATGCAGAGACGTCAGAAAGCGTATATTTGAGGGAAAATTCATATAGACGCTTTCTGACGCATCTGCAACAGACGGCTTTTTGAAAATATAGTGACAAAAGAAGAAATTGCAAAAAAAACGTGCAATTTCACCTTTTGTCTCAATGTTTTCCACTTTTAGTCATAGGTAATCCATTTAATTATAGAGATTTTCTATGTTTTGACAAAATATGTTCAATGTCGTCTGCTGCAGAATTGTCAAATGAGGAAAAGGTTAAATAATAGTGGAAGAGTAAATGAAATGAGATTATGATGTGTTCATTGTAGACTGACTTGGATGAACTGAATGAAGCTGTAGGGAAGGCCTTGACTACCAGTAAGACACTCCTGGATCGGGCAAACTTCACAATGAATGATGGCATTGGAGGTAAGAGGGTTAACCATTTCTCATTAGCAGACACTTTTTGATGCATCTGTAGCAGACAACTTGTAAACAATTCTTGCAAAAGGGGCTATTGCCCATGATGAGCAATTTCACATTTTACTGCAATGTTTTCACTTTCTTCAATAATTATACTTTCATATGGAAGATACATTCCAAATGTCCTTGACTGATTACGGTATTTCTTTTTACAGTGTCCACTCTTTGCAGTATCATTCCCATGTTTGTCCCCTATAAATATTTTGCTACTATACACTCACTCATGTGATCGATTTAGGATCATCTTGATCCTCTCCTCATCTTATTCTATTCATCTATCTCATCAATGTTCAAATTGTCATAGTCAATGAATCTATGGCATTCAGAATTGGCTAGAATTTTGACCACAAATCTCTTGTATAAAATATTTCAGACTTGGACAAAGAGCTGAAAAGATTAAACAAGATATTGGATGGCGTAGAAAATCAACAGATTGAGTTAATTGGTAGACATACAACCATAAAGCAGGCTATTGATAATATTCCCAGAGGTAAGTTATCAGTGTTCCAACTCAAATACTATTAGAAAACTTGTACATGCTTCTACAGTTTATAATCATTTTCTATAACAATAAGGATATACAAAAAGTAAGAGTATTATATTATTAGATATGTAGATGCTTCCTTTTCAAATTTCCATTGCTTATGTTTAAAAAAAGAAATTGTCGTCTGCCAAGGTAGTGTTTCCACTGTCTGTCAAACATTGACTTGTCAAGCACTCTTGGATTACCATGATCAAAGGACATTAAGAATGGATGTTCAAAGACAAAGATGTATCTATTATTTCCAATGAAAAATTCTTAAGATGTACTTATTTTTCAAGCTTAAATGGCCACGATGTTGTAGTATTAGAGTTGTCTGGGTGCAGGAGGTTGCGGGTTCGATCCCTGGTCTGGTCATACCAAAGACTTCAAAAATGGTAGTAATGGCTTCCTTCCTTATCCTCATGGTTGCAGGGTTAACATCAGACTGATTGGCTGGTGTCGGGTTAAGTGGACTAGTAGTACTGGAAACTTACCAAGGAAAGGCTGGTGATATACCTGAAAAAATGTTGAAAGCTTTGTAAAACACCAAACAATCAATCAATCAATTTCCATCATAAAATATGATAATGTATTTTTTATTCTTAGTAAAATAGGGTAATGATATATAATATTTATAAGAGTGTCATTATTTGAATGATTTGATAGTTTTCTTTTACAGATACCATAGACCGACTCTCTGATGTGAAGAATTCCCTTGACAATACAAACACTAAGGCTAACCAAGTTACAGAACAATCGGCTGAAATGGTGGACAAGGTTAACAACGACCTCGTACCTAAACTGGAAGAACTTCGAGCTCTACATGATGATAGATTTGAGGAACTTTATGTCTCTTGTAAGATTTGGATAAATCCTTTCCCATATACAACAAATCTGCGGCAGACGACTTTGAAAACATAGTGACAAAAACCTGAAAAATTTCCATAAAAGATAGCTTAATTGTTGAATAAAGTTAAAAGCATTGTAGTCAAAGGAGAAATTGCTAATTATGAGCAATTTCACCTTTGACCACAATGTTTTTAAAAGTCGAATGCAGCTGTGAACTTCTAGCTCTACATGATGATTGATTTGAGGACCTTTATGTCACTTGTAAGATTTGGATAAACCCTTTTCCACATACAACAAATCTGCGGCAGACGACTTTGAAAACATACCACCAAAAATGTTTTAAAACTTTTAATGGGAATTATAATTATTGAATAGAGTTTGAAAGCATTCTTGTAAATGATGAAATTACTTGATTATTACGAGCAATTTTTCCATTTGCCACAATGTTTTCAAAAATAGTCTGCTGCAGACAAGTCAGAAAGAGTCTATATGTGGGAAAGGGTTTAACTAATTTTGCAAATATATTATATGCATATATAGCTTTGAAAATTAATATGGTAGATCGATCTTAAACTAAGACACAATTAGTGTGCTTCAAGAATATCAACCAATGAGTCACAGAAACTTTAATCCTTTCCACCATACAACAAATATGCATCAGACGACTTTTAAAACATGTTGTAAAAATTATGAAAAACAAGAGCAGTTTCACATTGTTTTCAAAGGTTTCTGCTGCTAACTTGAATTAATTGAAAGAATAATTATTTAATATATATATTTACCATTGATCTTTTGATTCCAGAATTCCTATTTCTTTTTGTTTTACTCTTGAATAAATAACTTGCAGATAAATACATGTTTGTCACAAGCACTGATTACTTGGGATAGAGTTCCCTTATTAAATGATTAAATGGTTCATTAGTTCTATATATTTTCAGTGACTGGTATCAACAATGAGATGTCAGATATGAAGAACTTAACTGATTCACTTAATGTTAGATATGATAAAACACAGAGGGTCCAATCTGATCTGAAGGACAAACTCAGTAAACTTCGACAGAGCATCAGGGAGGCAAGAGAGGAGGCAAATAAGGTAATCACTGTTTTCTTTCATAATATTTCATTGAATTAACTTTTTCCTTCATATGACATATCTGCAGCAGATGACTTTGAAATCATCTAGATTTCTTTTGGAAAATTTTGAGCAATTCCTCCTTTTCAAAAGGCATCTGTTGCAGATGCGTCAAAATGCGAATATAGGTGACAAAAGGGTTTACACTTTCCCATTTACAGTCGCTTCATGACGCCCCTGCAACAGATGATCTGTTGAAAACATTTTGACAAAATGAGAATTTACTAAAAACAAGCAAGTTCTCCTTTTGTCACAATGTTTTCATCTCTATTCAATATATTTAACTTTGTTTTATAGACAATTTCCATATTTTTGCTGAGGTGTTTTCAAAGACTTCTGCTGCAGATTTGTTGTATGAGTTAAAGGCTTAAGTATTCCCCAAATACAACAAATTTGCAGCAGACAACTTTGAAAACCTCTGAGCAAAAATATGGTAAATCCATCTGGATGAAAGTACAATATTGAGTAGAGTTGAATACGTTGGGGAAAATGAGAAATTGCTCATTTTCCTCTAATGTTATCGACAGTCATCTGCATGTTAGAAAGGTTTTAAACGAACTATAGCCGTTTACATGGTATGACAATGACATAGAGTCATATCTTTTTTTAATTCTGAGTAAAGTTCTTGACATCTCAAAAATTGCAAGAATTTCAGACTCAGTTGAGACTAATGTGGGATGAGAAATTGCTTTTGTACATGATATCTGCTGCAGAGGTTTAACCCTTTTCCTCATATAGATGCTTTCTGACGCCTCTGCAGCAGACAGCTTTTTGAAAACATTATGGTAAAAGAAGTAATTGCACAAAACGTGCAATTTCTCCTTTTGCCACAATGTTTTCCACTTTTTGTCATAGGTTATGCATTCAATTATGGAGATTTTATATGTTTTGACAAAATGCGTTCAAAGTCGTCTGCTGCAGAATTGTCGTATGAAGGAAAGGGTTAAGAAGTAATCTGCACCTTGAAATTATTAAGCTAATGGAAAATTGGGCTATTAAAACAATTTCTTTTTAATTGATCGACCAGTTAGCAAGACTTGTAATAAGTGATCATGGTTATTACTCTGTATTCAGTTCCTTGTTAGTTTGAGCAAGAACATAGATAAGATCTGCGTTCTTGGTTTGATGAGCATGCACGAAATGGTTTGATTTTCATAGAATTTAATTATTTTAATGTGTATTTTAATTCTTTCAGGTGAAAACTTCCCTAAGTTGTGATGGTAAATGTGCCAGAAAGTTGACGTCTGTGACCCAGCCTGGTACTCTAAATACTATCAGCTTTGCATTCAAGACTCCGGCTCCAGAGAAGGACATGATTATTTGTCACATTCAAAGTCAGACCATTACAGATGGAGATATAGATGCCGTAAGTTTTTCAAGTATTTTCATCAAAAATTTGAGAACATTCTTCTGTATCCAATTTTTCCATGATTTCTCAGATTTTTTATTCAGATAAGAGTTTTTCTATTAAACCTTTTCAACTTGCAAACACATTTTATCGCATCTGCAGAATGAGCATTTTCTCCTTTGCCACACTATTTTCAATAAATAGACATTCATAGAGAATTATTATGTTTTCAATGTCGTCTGCTGCAGAATTGTTGTATTTTGGAAAGGTTTAAAGTCATCAGCTTTAAAACTTTTGAAAAAAGGTGTGGAAAAGTAGAAATTAATCAAAGTGCCTAAACCACTTGCTGAATTGTTTATAATTTCACAGGGTTGTTCCTTAGGTGGTCTTTACCAAAACAAAACTAAAACTAAAAAGAAAAAAATATATTATACAACATCTCCTACACCATTGGCCAAATTTCATTTTCCTTTATTGGCCCTCTACCAAAATTGTTCAAGCTGTTCTACTCTGTTGCACAAGATGGTTGCCAGACCAGAATGTTGAAAAAATCTAAAAATTACATATACCACTAAACCTCAGGCCTAATTTCAAAATAATTTTACATAAATGTTCCTTGGCACACTGCCAAAATTGTTCCAACCTTCTGCTAATTTAATTGCACAAGTGGGTCACCAGAGCTAATAGTTAGGAAATAATTTAACCCTTCCCCACAAACATACGCATACTGACGCCTCTGCAGCAGACGACTTTTGAAATCATTGTGACAAAAGGTAAATATGATTACAACAAGCAATATCTCCTTTGGTCATAAAGTTTTAAAGAGATTTTTCACGTTTATGCCATTATGTTTTCAAAGTAGTCTGCTGCAGATTTGCTGTATCTATGAAAGGGTTAACAACATCTTTCTTAATGAAATACAGCAACAGATCTCAGATGAATGATAAAGGATCATCATATATAAACCCTTTCCCACATACAACAAATATGCAGCGGACACAGAGTCTGAGCAGACGACTTGAAAAAACAAATAGGCAAAATCATGGAAAATCCCAATAAATGGTATCATTACTGAAAAGATTTGAAAACATTGTAGCGTCTATATGTGGGAAAGAGTTAAATCTGATGACGTGAGAAACATCACATTATTTTGGATAAATGGTTTACATTTCTCTTCATTTATGTAACAGGAGTTCTTATCCATTGAATTAATCAACAAAAGAATCCAGTTCAGTTGGAACGTTGGTGGGGGCACTGCTGTTTTGAGAGACGAAACAGATATTCTTTCTGAGAAAGATATACTTCGAGAGGCGGGCAAGTGGTATAAAGTCTCGGCAACCAGGTATGTAATTGTATTGCCTATATGAAATAGATTATTTACTGCATTAATTGATGATTTGATACACTTCTGACATCTGAAGAAAAGAATATGAACGCTCAAAGAAACAAACATGTAGAAATCAATATAAAAGGAGAAGAAATTGCTAAAGATAACATACACCAAGGACCATGATTCCAGCACATGGAAGGGCCAAACCCTTTCCAACCTAAAACAAATCTGCAGCAGACTACCTCAAAAACCTTTATGCAAAAATAATCGACATCTCAATAAATGAAAGTATGATTATGAAATGAAGTTTAAAATATTGTTGCAAAATTATAAATTGCTCATTATTGTCACACTATTTTCAAAAGTTGTCTGTTGCTGATGCGTCAAAAGACATTGTTAAGCAGAAAAGGGTTAAGCCCACTGCACTGTTCTGAACCTTGATTCCTAAAGACAACCGTTTATAAGCATGTTTAGATATGATTATTTTACAGACTTTCATTCTGTTCCCCTTGAACCCTTTATGGTCATGTTAAGATATGATTATTTTACAGACTTTCATTCTGTTCCCCTTGAACCATTTATGGTCATGTTAAGATATGATTATTATACAGACTTTCATTGTGTTCCCCTTGAACCCTTTATGGGCATGTTAAGATATGATTATTATACAGACTTTCATTGTGTTCCCCTTGAACCCTTTATGGTCATGTTAAGATATGATTATTTTACAGACTTTCATTCTGTTCCCCTTGAACCCTTTATGGTCATGTTAAGATATGATTATTATACAGACTTTCATTCTGTTCCCCTTGAACCCTTTATGGGCATGTTAAGATATGATTATTATACAGACTTTCATTCTGTTCCCCTTGAACCCTTTATGGGCATGTTTGTCAGCATCAGATTTGTTGTATGTGTGAAAAGGTTAACCCTTTCCGTCATACGACAATTCTGCAGCAGACGACTTTGAACAGTTTTTGTCAAAAAATGGAAAATCTCTTTAATTCAATGGATAACCTATGACTTAAAGTGGAAATCATTGTGGCAAAAGGAGAAATTGAACGTTTTGCGCAATTTATTCTTTTGTCACTTTGTTTTCAAAAAGCTGTCTGCCTCTATTGCGTCAAAATGCATCTGCAGATGGGAAAGGGTTAAGATAAAGTTTATATTTGTTATTACAGAATTGGGCGCCTTGGTAAACTTGATGTTTATCCAGTGACTGAAGCTGGCGGTAATCCTGTCACAAAATCCTCTCCTATTGGCTACTCTTCAATGAATCTGGACCGGAGTGCAGAGTTATATGTTGCGGGTATACCTGCGGAAGTTAACATACCCAGTGGCGTAACAAGGTCTAACTTTAGTGGATGTGTAGGAGATCTGTACATAGACGGTACACTTGTTGGACTGGCTAACTTTGAAACGAATACAAGAGATACTTGTCGAGCTTGCTTGGAAGTGTAAGTTGTCAGTTTGTTATTTTGTCATTTACTCTTGAACCCTTTCCCACATTTAGACACTTTCTGACTCCTCTGCAGCAGACTTCTTTAGAAAACATTGTGACAAAAGGAGAAATTTCACTTGTTTCCATTGAAGTAAATAATTAGAAATCCCTTATTCTATATTGATATGTTTAGCATAAGTCTTTAAGAGATTTGAAGGTTTTATACAGATTAATCTTTTCTTTGGCAGGCCTGCTCAATCCCCAGGGGCAAACATCTTCTCATTTGATGGATCCGGCTATGCTGTTACAGACAAAGAGAGAATTACTAGTGAGATAGCAACTAGTGTATCATTTGAGTTTAAGACTTATTGGCCTAATGCAAGTCTCTTCTTTGTTGGAAATGATACCACGGTGAGTAACACAAACATTGGGATTACCCTTTCAGCCTTTCACTTATCCAGACATATTCAACCCCTTCCCATATAGAGCAAATCTGCAATAGATGATTTTGAACATTTACAGGAAAAATATGTAAATTCTTTACAGAAAAACATTCAATTTCAAAAAAAGAGTTGAAATACAATGTGGCAAAAAGATGAATTGCTCATCATAATGTTTTCTACGGTTGGCTGCTGCAGATGCGTCAAAATTAATGTGCAAGTGGAAAAGGGTATAAACAGACAAAGATTGAAAACATTGTTAAAAAAGGACAAATTGCTCAACCCTATAAAAGTGAAACTTTCAACTTTCAAGACTTTTCAATTTCCATCAGATTTTTTCAAAGCACATGACCCTTTAACCCTTTCCCTCATACGACAATTCTGCAGCAGATGACTGAGCATATTTTGTCAAAAAATCATCTGCTGCAGAGGCGTCACAAAGAGTCTATATGAGGGAAAGGGTTAACCCTTCCTCACATACAATAAATATGCAGGAGACAACTTTGAAAAAATTCAGGCCTAATCTCCATAAGGGAAATTTAAATACTTGAAAAGTGTTGAAAAGATTGTGACAAAAGAGGGAATTGCTCATCTTGCTCAATTTCACTTTTTGCCACAATGTTTTCAAATGTGCATGAAGTGCAAGGTGAGCTATTGTGATCACATTTCATCCGCTGTGCGGTGTGCGTCGTGCGTCGTCAACATTTGCCCTTGTTAACACTCTGTCTTCATTTGTTTCGCATCACAGTACATTGTATAATTCATGTGAGTGAACTAGGTCCATCTTGGCCCTCTTGTTTCTTTTTCCAACAACATTTTTAAAGTTGCAGATGTGTATAAATTGTCTGTATCTGGGATTGAGTACCGATATTCAAAGACATGTGTAGCAATGTAGCAACCTTTCTGATCACACTTGTTTTGTTGAATTTTTTAGGGCGAGTTCTTTTCACTGGAGTTACTGAATAGAAAGGTGGTGTTTCACTATTACCTTGGCAAAGGATCATACGGAAGATTAGTATCGGAGAACAACTACAACATTAATAAATGGGTATCGGTGAATGTGGCTCGAAATGGCGAATATGGTAAGAAATGTAGATTAGAACAGCATATTCACTTATCATTCTCAATATCCTTCTATTTCAAATTATACATTCACAAAGTAACACAATTTCTGATGGACTAAACCAGATACTATTTAACAAATCAAAGATTTGAAATTGAGAATACCGGTAGTCTTCAAATTTAAATTTAGATTTGTTGGTAAATGCGTGCCTCCTAGTGTATGGCTTGCATGAAAGACAATCTTTAAACATATACACTAGATCTTTTGATGATGACTCGCAGTTTTCCTTTGGAAACCTAATATTTTACTTGTCTGTGTTGAAAACGTGTCATGATTACCTACATATGTCAATGTATACTTCCTTTAGAATATTCTGTAAGAAAAATATACTGTTAAGATAGCAAAGAAAACATCTTTGAAAGAGGAGATATTTTTCAAAATATACAATTACTACTTGTCCATTGGTGTTTTTAAATATTGGTTGAATGCAGACTTATCAAACATTCTCTTAAAAGGTTTTGATTGATTTTAAAAGCTTGTTTCTGAATGGGATTTTCTTTGTTTAGGATTTGATCACATGATCTATCATCCACGCTTATTTATGCAGAATTAAACTCATTCCCATATACAACTTGTCTGCAGCAGAAGGTCAGCAAAATCTCTACAAATGACAGAATATTAACAATTTCTCCTTTTGCCTCAATGTTTTCAAAAGTTGACTGCTACAGCTGTTTCAAAATGTATCTGCATATGGGAATGGGTTAATGTTCAACAGCTAGTGACGGCTATGATCCGCTTTTCTAGGACAAATAATGAGACATCAAGTGTGTTTTATTCATGTTCCTATTTCCCAATCATGCTTGTCATACAGTGATGGCATTAATTTACCCAGTACCTGTTGATGATATTTCTCAACTGTTTCTACATTGCTAACATTTGCAGAAACTTCTGTTAATCGTTTTCAAAAGGTGGGAAAGGGGAGTTAGATAGCATGCCTATGTGATGTCCTTAATATCTATAGCAGTCGGAATAAATATTGAATAGACTAACATCACAAATCCTATTGATGAGGACCTATCTTCTGTTTAGCTTCTTTCTTTCAGAGTGTTTGTCCTTTATGTGATTTACTCAGAAATGTAATCATTCATGCTATTTATGTGATTAACTCAGAATATGATATCATTCATGCTATTTATGTGATCAAACAACTAATTCAGTCTTGGAAGAAAAAATTGAGGTGAGATCATAATAAAGTAACACATGAAGTTTTCATTGATTTAAACCAATATTTGTTCAGCGAAAATATTTTTTTCAAAGTATTACATTTTCTTTAACCCTTTCCCACCTGCAGACGCATGTTGGCGCAATAGCAGCAGACAATTTTTGAAAACTTTGTGGCTAAAGGTGAAATTGCTCATGATGAGCAATTTCCCCTTTGGCCACAATGTTTTCACTTTATGGAGATTGTTTGCAGGAAGCTTTTTGCACCACAATATCATGAATCTATAGTTAACCCTGTCCAACCTATAGACACATTTTGACACACCTACAACAGATGACTCTTGAAAACAGTGTAGTAAAAGTAAAAGGAGAAATTTCTCAAAACAAGCAATTTGTCCTTTTGCCACATTGTTTTTAACATTTTTTTGAAATTTAAATTACAAAGGGTCTTAAAAGTCCTCTGCTGTGGATTTGCTATATGTGGGATAGGGTAAACTAAACATACTGGAAGATAAAGAATGCTCAAATGATAAGCATGATATCGCTAAGAGTTTTGAAACTTTTTAAATCTGCTCTAAGAAGATAACTGTTCTTGTGCAGGCTTAAACAAACATAGTGTCCCTTTTAGTCTCCATGTGGATCTCAGCAGTAAACTAAACACATGTACATACTAACCTAGTAAAAAACCTGTTTGCTTATTCGGCTTTAGGAACAGTCCGTCATTGCTACCTTGAACGCGTCAAAATCAATTATTTAAAAGTAAAGTTTGCTATCTTGAATGCTGTTGCAGTCTTATTTTGCTCTGAACTGTTCACTAGCAATGATGTCCTTTACAATGGTAATTTACTACAAGAATCCTCTGACCAGTTAACCCTTTCCCTCATACGACAATTCTGCAGCAGACGACTTTGAACATATTTTGTCAAAGCATCTCTATAATTAAATGGATAACCTATGACTTAAAGTGGAAAACATAGTGGCAAAAGGAGAAATTGCATGTTTTGTGCAATTTCTTCTTTTGTCACTATGTTTTCAAAAAGCTGTCTGCTGCAGAGGCATCAGAAAGCGTCTATATGTGGGAAAGGGTTAATACACGGTATTACTTTGTAAGCATATATTTTAATTTGCAATGTGTATTTCCTTTCTTTGATAAAGTACAATAAATTTGGATATAAATATGATGTAATAATTTCCTCAGACTGATGTTGTCAAAGAAAGGTTAGTTCTTGTTGAATAGAGTCTCAGTCTGAAGGAAAAACTACAATTCATGCTCTGTTCCATGCAATATGTGTAACATTATTTAAGTTTTGGTAACCATGAAATATGTTTAACATTATTTAGCTTTTGGTGAACATGAAATGCCAAGGCATTCACATATAATTAATTTTGAATTTCAGGCATGGGTAAATATGTGCAGTAAGGCATGCTTGGTTGGATTAAGCAATCAGGCCAGATTAAGATAAATTTACTGTGTATATGCTCTAGAAAGTACTCACTGTTTATTTACTATACAGTTTTAAAAATTATATAATTGTATTGGCACCTAAAAATATTGTTTCCAAAAAATATGTGCTATAAGGAATAAACTTCCAACAGTTTAAATATAATCTGAACATGACATTGTGTGAATCCGTTTTGAAAGTAGGTAGAAAGCAATGTGAAACAATGAGATACTCGAAATAGTTTCTTTTTCACTAAATGTCTTATGATTCATCTGTAGGAGATTATCTTAATATAGCTCCATCTATGACTCAAAATAGGCTATAATAATTATAAATTTGACATAATCAAACCTCATACTGACTTCAAATATTTTAAGTCTATTATAAACGTTATAATTTATTTCCTTTGTATAAACTCATTTGCATACTTTCTCAATATTTTTTTTTAGCATATATCTATCTTAACCCTTTCCCTCTTACGAGAATTCTGCAGCAGAACAATTTGAACTTGTAAATCATTGGAAATTTTAATCAACTATTGTGATTTATCTCTAGAAGATTTAGCTGTTACAGTATCTTATGAAATCTTAGTATAGAAAAGGAGAACATTTTTCTCAATGCATACATACATACACAAGTAACATGATATTCTTAGGTTTTTCAAAAACTACTAGCATTCCAAATACATTTTGAGTTTAGATATTCAACACTGATATAGCATTAAAAAGGAAGAAACAGTACATAGATCATAATATTCTTTTGCGTAAAAGGTAATAAAAGGCAAATATGCTTTTAAAAAAGTTTTATGGCATTAAATACTACAAATAATAGTCATATTAACATATGATTATACAATTGATATAGCTAACTAATAGACATGCATTGTATCTTTGTTACTTTAAACTTGTCAATAATAAAATGTGTCTAGATATGTAAATATAAGTTGGCCTGGTTGCAGAATCCAAGAATACAAAACATGTCAAAATGGTGGATAGTTCCTCCATGAAATGATGGTAAAATTACACAAAATGTTGTCAGTAGTATAGAGGAATTCATTTCTTCCTTTATACACTTTTTATGCCCTCACTTTGGTACAGTGTATGTGGCATTTAGATCTAGGCCCGTCTATCCAAAGTGTTTATTTTGTGTGTATCTCCATGACAATTTGATGCACAGACATGAATCTCTATGGTAATAGCGATCACCATATGTGGTTGTCCATCTGGGATGATGATTTATGGATCAACCTAGTTATATTAGAGTTATGGCCCTAAATATGCAATTACCAAAGAGTGGTACCTAAATGGGGGCATCTGTGTGTCTGCTATGGACACATTTCTAGTTTAACATGTTTTCAAAACTTTCACAATGCTGGTAGTGTTAGGGTGCCTATTAACATGGTCAAGCTTTATAGATCACCTGAGCTGAAGGCTCGAGATGATCTATTCTGATAACTCTCTGTCTGTCAGCGTCAACCATCGCTGTTAACATTTAGCTTTAATCAACATCTCCTAAACCACTGGACCAATTTCAACCAAACTTCACTAAAATGATCCTTTGGTGGTCCTCTTTCAAAATTGTTCGGAAATTATATGCATAATAAAAAATGTCTTTTACTGATAACTGTTTCATTTGCAGTTCATTCCCACTCTGCTGGAAAAAATTTCACATTTGTTAGCAGTAGCATTTGCTACTATACTTGAACTCAGTTGATCGATTTTGGGCCATCTTGGCCCTCTTGTTAAAATTCTAAGTTACTACTGTCTTAGTGGATCTGTACTGTTATATGCATGTCTATATTGGTTAACTCTTTGAGAACTATTTGCCATAAAAAGGTTGTAATACATGTTTTGTATGGATATGACATGCAAATGCAGATCACCTCCGATGGACTGGTAACATTCACTGTATGTAAACATTGCCTTAGATGGTTTTAATGTCTAGTTTATCTGATAAGGGCTTGTAGCATGTGCTTTATTCTTAATTTGCTTAGTACAAATTATTAATTAGTTTGAAGGGTTTGTTTTACAACAATTTACTGTATTGATATGCAGTGTAATAGGGTTATACATTTGCTATAACATTTTTAACTGTTGGGAATAATGCTTTCTTATTAGGCATGTGTATTCCTTATGACAAGGCATTTCTGGTGATACTAAAATATTGCATTACTTCTAGAAAAACCTGATTACTACCCAATGATTGGTGTTTGTTCATGTTCAGGAAATGACCTTGGTGGTGTAGTGGTAGGGCATCCATCTGGGGTGTTGTGGGAGGTCACTGGTTCAATCTCTGGCAAGGTCATATCAAAGACTTTTAAAATGGTAGTGATGGCTGCCCTCCTTGGCGCATTACATCTGACAGTCTGGTGTCAGGATAAATTGATCAGGTGTACTGGTAACTTACCCAGGAAATGCTGTGATATAACTGAAATATTGTTGAAAGCGGCTTAATGCACTATAAAATCAATCATGCTCAGGGTTAAGGTGATATTTTAATTCCAATTGGACTTAATGGTTTTTTTTAGCTCGACTTTTCAAAGAAAAGGCTAGCTATACTACTGGCCTTGGCATCGACGTTGGTGTTACACCTTGGCTAAGGTTTTTGTACCAATCCCATTTTTTGTCAAAACCATTACAGATATTGGTTTGAAACTTACAACACCTATTCACGATCATTACCTCCATCAACAGACAAGAATACATAACTCTGTAAAGGTTTTGTAAGAATTATGGCCCTTTTTTTACTTTGAATTTTAGTTAAGTTTTTTGTACCAATTTCAATTGTACCAATTTGTAGGAATCCGCTGTGGTCGAGTGATTAGCATCGGGGATTTCAAACCTGGGTGTCCCGGGTTCGATCC
>JAUELF010142531.1:0-15050 GCA_031471495.1 Clinocardium nuttallii | reverse complement strand
ACACATACAATGGAAGTAGACGGTAATAACTTGAATCTAAAGAAAGGTTAACATTACAGACAAATCAATATACGGTAACAAAATGCCATAATGACTTAAATTTATTGAAAGGCACAACATTTGTTTAAAATAAAAAGTTACTCCTACTTCTCTTTGAGTCCTTAATACGTCCAAAGCTAGACTATGGTGCATCAGAAACTTATTTTAGGAGACTAGAACTATCCACCATAGGGCTTTAGTTATAGCTGTGGGAGATCTGACTTCTTCGGAACAGGAAGCCCGGTTTGAGCCCCGTGAACTCCGCCGTGAAGAACAATTTCTTAGGTTCCTATTTGAAGCTTCATTAATAAATCTAGCAAGACTTCTTTGTAGATTTCTATTTTTAGTTGACATTAATTGCAAAAATTTAAACAATGTTGGAAAAGACGGTTTAAATACTCGGTTAAAATACTTTGTTCTTATATCTCTTAATGCGGGACATGTCAAGAGAAAGTAGTATTCACTTTCCAATGCAAATGTGTTGCATAATTCACAGTATCTATCATTTCTCGCGATATGTGTATATCTACCAATTTCCACAGCTAGCTAATGATCTGATATACGTATTTTTGTCAAACAAATTCTTAATCTATCATTTTTTTATATTTTCTAGGTAGGCTTCGAATTCAAAAGTCGTATAGTAATCTAATTTAGATGAACTATTGATGTCTGAAAGCCACTTTTAAATAAATCCCTCATACAGTTCTTAATTATTGGGAAATAATTGCAGTCTCGATCAAAATGTGTTCAAACAAGAGATAATCCTAAATTTGATAATTGCTGTTTGATTTTATAAACCCAGCTTGTTTTTAAAGAAGAAGTAAACTGTCATTAAAGAAATACACGCCAACATAAGCTTTCAGATCGCAAAGGGAAGAAAACACATCTTCTGACCATTACATACCCTAAAGTACACTCTTGTGATCTGACTGTTGACTCATTTGTTCAAATCCCAGTACACGCATTCAGATGTTCGCTTTACCCGTGAATACGAAAGAAAATAATGTTTGTAAAAAAATCTTCAAATGTGGTAAGCTTTAAATAAATTGATCACTTGCTTAATGTATCTTTTGACCAAAATTTTAATGCAGATTACAACGTATACAACTGAAATACTGTTGAAAATGACGTGAATTGTCCCCAATTCTCAAATCTTTTCAAAACATTACAAATCGGAGAGCGCCGACATGAAAGATGGATGTCGTTATTAGAGTTGAAATGTGGCACTGCCCATTAATAGCAATTTAACATTTCTCTTGCTGTGTTACACTTAAAATAGTGTTGAGAATGGTCACGAAAAAGTCCAAGTATTGGATTGCTAATCAACATAATTACGAAATCGGATAATTCCAAGGCCAAGACGACGAATATGTCTGATTGATGTATAATTTAATAAAACGTAACGACATGTAATACAAGTTGAAGTTACTGTGGTTAGGAACGAAACAATTGACATTGTACCGATCACGTTAATAGCCTAAAGCATGGATTAGCAGTTTGACATCTTATCTACTGTATTGACACATAATACAATACGCGTAAGATGGACCATCGGTAACCCTTTACTTGCTGTTTTTAACAAAAAATCGTAGGTAAATATTTCAAGTGTCGTCCATTTGATTTATATATACATATTTTTAGAATACTCCTGATTTCATCGAATATTCAAATCATGATATAGTATTCGAACATTCGGCTATACGATCGAATATTCGAATATTAGTTGACATCCCTAGATATTTGTGATAGCAACTGTTTCTTTTCTTGAAAAGGCCGAAAAAGTAAAATATTTTGAATAAATAACAGGTGATTTAAAATGTATTAATTGGTTTCTTTCATCATCTACAGCAACAACATCAACATTGTGTTTGGTAACATCAAGATATGAAGTACCTTTGATCAAATCTAAATCTGTCATGAATAAGGAACAAGAAACAATTAACCGACTTCACATTTGAATAAGGAATAAGGAACGAGGAAAAGTTTAGTTTAAACATTTTTTATTACAAAAAAATAAATTTTATATTTACAAACATATATATGTATACATAGTTTAACAATAATATAAAGGCAAACGGGTCTGACTAAAAGTTCTCTCAACTTAGAAAAGGTAATTCCGTAAAATTTATATTACATTACATATAATCATGTCTTCTATATTACAATACATGTGGCATAAAAACACAAATATGGGTTTTATAAACCAATTTAAATCTTCTAAGTTGTTTGACAAATAAAATCTGTCAGCGGGGATGGAGGCAGATAAGCTGAGTCACCTGCCACAGAATCAATTAATATCCAAATTATACATAATCAATTAATATCCAAATTATACATAATCTATTAATATCCAAATTACACATAATCTATTAATATCCAAATTATACATAATCTATTAATATCCAAATTATACATAATCTATTAATATCCAAATTATACAGAATCTATTAATATCCAAATTATACAGAATCTATTAATATCCAAATTATACAGAATCTATTAATATCCAAATCACGTGACAGATATAGAGCTAGCGACTGGCTGACACAAGTCGCTTTACTTACGTCCCTGTACGACCTGTCATGTGACAGAGGCACGCCAAATCACGTGACAGGGACTAAGAAAGTTATTAGTTTAAACCATTACACAGACACCCTACAGGCAATATCATGTTACAAAGCAACCGAATCCATCCCACTTATTTTTACCACTGGAGATTTAGGGGTGTCAACAGAAACATAAATAGGTTTATGTACGCATACAATCTATACATGTATATGTTTTAGCTTTTTTTGTTTTTCGATTTTCGAAAATATGCACACGAAAATGCTCAAAATTATTAATTTAAATGAAACGGAAATGAAAAGAAAACAACACACATATATTTACAAATAGTAAATAATAATAAACTGGGAAAAAAATTCTGAAGAAAAGATTTCAAGTACATGTAATCAATAGTAGTGTTGAAATTTAAATATTAATGAACTTGCTATTTCTGAAATATCATTTGAAAAGTTACACTTATCACAATCATTTGATATAGAGAATATAAAGAGTATTTTAATGTTTATGATAAAAGAAAAAAGAAAAAAAAAAGATATATATGTCAGCTGGAATTCCAAGGACGGGTAGAGTCAGCTTTTTACAATTAATAAATGTCTTTAAAATATTTCTGTTGTTTAATTACCCCTTTCCCTCATACGACAATTCTGCAGCAGACGACTTAGAACATATTTTGCTTAAAAAACGAAAATCTCTATAATTGAATGAGTAACTTATGACATACAGTGGAAAATATTGTGGCAAAAGGAGAAATTCCTCGTCTTGAGCAATTTCTTCCTTTGTCACTATGTTTCCAAAAAGCTGTCTGCTGCACAGGCGTCAGAAAGTGTCTATATGAAGTAGAGGGTTAAATAGAAAAACTCAAATTGTCAATGGTTTTGTGATCCATCTAATAATATATCACGCCTAGCAGATGATACTTGAGCATTTTACGAAATAATTTCACTATGTGTTGGTTATATTTATTACAAATGAAAAAAGAATGCTCCACATCTTTAATATAATTACCAAAACTACAAATATCACTGTTTTATAGATGATTAGCGTATACATGCTATTTAAGGTAACTGTAGTTGTTGCGGAGTCTAGCGCTTCAAAGTCAGGTAAATCCATAGTGGCAGATGGTATGACTGAGTTTGCACATATTTCAGTACGACGAGCAACTATATCTATATTACGTATGCGTTATCTGTTGAATTGGTCGCTAGAACGATATGCATATTTTATTTAAAGAATCGCGCCAAATTTTAAATGTAATGGCTTATATCATGCCAAAGACTTTGCACGCCGAGCTTAATTGTTACTTGATGTCAATTACAAATGCTAGAAAAAGTCAGGCCAAGATATTTATGACTTTCGACAAACTGAATTATATTTAAAAACATCAGAGCTTCTGTCTTGTTCGGATTTAATGTTACTAACCATCTCTTTGACAAATTAGAAATAACAAGGGAACCTGGAACGACTGAACAAGTAACAGGTTTTTGAATAAGTAACATGTGAATTGATAAGTGCAAAAAACTCGATTTCATCATTTACAACAACAACAACAACAACAACAACTTGAAAAGTGTTGATGGCAACATGAACATATGTATTGTTAATGATATTCGGGACCTAAATGGTTCTTTTCGTGATAACTTATGAATAAGTAATGCATAGGTAACAGGTGTTTGAATAAGTAATGCATAAGTAACAGGTTTTTGAATAAGCAATGCATAAGTAACAGGTTTTTGAATAAGTAATGCATTAGTAACAGGTTTTTGAATAAGTAATGCATAAGTAACAGGTTTATATAATGCATACGTAACAGGTTTTTGAATAAGTAATGCATAAGTAACAGGTTTTTGAATAAGTATCAAGTAACCTAATATGTTCCGATAGTCTATTTCAACCTTTTTCAAAAACAATAGCATCCCATATGTTGTTTGCATAATTAAGATATACTATTTGAATGAAATTTGGGATAGAAAATGCTTCTTTTCTGGAATACGGCCGAAGAAGTAACACAACCATAACATCAGCATTTTGATTTGCAACATTAACACATGCAGTTTGAATATTGTTTTGGATAGCGAAGGCTTCTTTTTCTTGAAAACGCCCGAATTAGTATATAGAATAGGTTTTTTTAACAAGTAACAGGGGATTGAAAATATACCAAATATACCATAGGTATAGGTGTCTGTCAGCATCTTCAAAAGCAACACCATCAACAATGTGAATTGCGTCAAGAATATACAGTTTGAATTATATGTACCTCTCTTCTTGAAAACGGCCGAAACAGTATCGTTTGCTTCAATGAGTAAAACAGGTTCTTTGATATGTACTAATAGTGCTCTGTCAGCATATAGAGCGCCAACAACATCATATTTGTTGTTAGCAACGCACGCTATTCGTTAGTTAACGATCATTGGCAAGCTAAAGTTCTACATATTATTTTGGCCTGTCATCCTTCTATTTGTAAGTAAATTAATGAATGTATTATTCAGATATTTTAACACGTGATTTATGTATTCATTATATCCCTATACATATACTCAAACCCACTATATTCCTCACACAACACTTACGCTTACCTACTGAATCAATCACTTTATCGTTACATTTCAAAATAAAAGTATTACATTAAACGCATTTTGTTTGTGCAGGTAAGTGATTTTGAATTACGTTATATTTTTCTAATGCAATTTAGCACTGATTTGATCCTGTGTAACTCATTATCAGTACACAAGTGTTGTATAATATACGTTTTTAAAGTCTTGTTTTTTTTAAGAATTGTTTCCTTAATTATTAATTTTATGTATATGTTTTCACCAGTAAATCTGTGTGGATGGTGTATATTCCTATGAGTATGATCTTCTGTTCAACTCAGTGTACCTGCTCTCTTCATCAGGGTTGTCGAACCTCAACGTGTCATAATTTGATGGTGTGTTTGGTAGTTGAATAGAAGTGTCTCCATTGTTTTCTGCTTTGCTAGAAAAAGGATATAATAACTAAAATGTTATTTATTTAAGATATTAGACAATATTTCTATGAAATGGAGATTTCGATTGGCTACACTGACTGTTGAATAAAGCATACATGTGTAGCAAATTTACTAAAGAAAAGCCAAACATAAGAATTATACCAGTTTGCTTAGTCCTGTAATTATATTTCACCATAAACCATTTCAAATCCTAAATAAGTAATTCTTTAACGCTCTGACGAAATATACAATATGACAAACAATGATCAAAATAACCACCACATACGTTTAGTTGTTTCTGCCGTTTCTTTGCACTCCCCGTAATATCATTAATATCATGCAGGCTTTGACGTGAATCTTTCTAACAAGGTAATAAATGTGGCAGGGATTTGCTATTTGGGGGCGGGTATTTATTTCTCAAACCAGTATGCTTACTGTGTTTTCTTATGCAATCTATTTCGATATAGCAGCCAACCGAGTACAATAGTTGTATATACGACAATGACTGCTAACAACGATCCTATGAAAACAGGTAGGCTGATACATGTATCTGAGCAAGGCGAAGTATCTTGATGTATCTCCTGAGAGCATTGGCTTCCCTTGTATTCGTCAGTACATCCATTTGGACACTCTCCTGTATATATGTCACACGAATCCCCGTCTAGACACATTCCACAACGTTGTTTACAATTGAAACCAAAGGTTCCAGTCAAGCATTCTGTAAACACATGTTATGAGGGAGGAATAGTAATTTGAATTATCAAAAATGTTATATTTCACTAAATTTAAGTTAAACGAATCAACTATATCCTAATGCTATTTCATATTCTAAACACAACCTGCTTCAAGGCTCGTTAAGACTTATAAATAGTGGCGATCGGAGAGGAATATCGCGGTTTTTATCAGAATGCGAAAGAAGAATTGTCATTGAAATAGGTCAGAAGGTTGTTCATGTTTATAATTCGTGCAAGTTATTGTAAAAATGACAACAAATGAAAGCAAATTTACAAAAGAATAAAAATAGTTTAATAAAATTGGAGTTTTACGTCGTTTTAAAAAGTATTTCAGTTATTTCACGGCGACGGTTCACTTTATTCACGAGCCCTATTCTAAAGTATACTATATATTAACTACCCATGTACCATACCAAAGGAATGTTTACAGTGTCATGTTTTCATATGGCTGACAGTTAACACAATCGCACCTTCACAACCATATGATGCTTCTTAGCTAGTTGTATAATACCTATCTGAAAGTGCGGCTTTAAACGTTTTACTGGATTAAATGACCAATAAAACGTTGATAATGGAGTCCAATGGATGGTACTTCTGGAGTCGTTACCTACTGTTTTGACCAAAACAATCCTAATAATAGAATGTGTTTATGCTTTGTCACATTTAACCCCCGAAAAAGCTTAATTCATACAGTTCTTCAAGAAATTTACCATTCTACATAATATAGTTGTCTGTAAGTATTAATCAAGACTAAACATCTTTCACTTTGATAAAGAATGGATTGAAAGGTCAATACAAATAAAACCGATGATCTGTCATTTTTGTTCTTATTTCAACCAGTTATTGTATCCATGTACTAACAAAATACAAAGCATGAACATTCTATTTTTGGAATTTTGATTCTAAAATGTTAACTTTTCTAGCTGTGCTAACGATAATGATGCGACAATAATATGGAATGTCGATGAAGGGGTCCTGGGTTCGAATCAGGACTGGTATATTTATAACTTGATTTCAATGATTCATAAAAATCGTTGTGACTAGATACATTCGCACTTTGAAAATAGAAAGCAGAAGTTCATGTGGGAAGATTCCCGTTTTTTTTAAAAGAATAGGTAGTGGTGAACACGTGCATGAACGCAACACACGTGTGTGCCACCTGACAACAGTGATTTAACTTAAACAGTTTTGTATGCGGAGTTAACATTTTATAAAAGAAATCAAACTAAACTTGGAATAAGAAGTAGTTTAACCTATTTGTTAAAGACCAAATCAATTTAGTGTTCCATTATAAGTGGCTTAAATGCATCCGTTTTCGATTACTAACCAATGCTTTTTTCATTTTGTCGTATCGTTAAGTGTAGTTTGTATTGCAGTGAGTAATAAAGAAATCGATTCTAATGAAACGATTTGTCTTGGGACGGATTTTTTAAAAGAGACACACTTCAAATAGTGCCATATTAAATAGACTGTTAAATGTTCAAGCAAACCCGCTGTCTCAACTTCTCTTTAGATCATTATAAGCATAACTATTATAAAATCATCATTAGTCTCTGTCATATATTTAACGTACGATCGACACATATATCTCCCATGTATCCAGCAGCACATGTGGCACAGCTACCATCTGTCTTGTTACAGGTCACATTATTGAAGCAGTTCCCACATATTCCTTGACAATCTAGTCCGTAAGTACCGTTCAAACACTCTGTAATTATACATGGTAAAAAGTAGTTAAATTCCTTCTTCACATGTCACACTATCTCAGAAACCCATTATTAGATATACGATTATACTGTTTAAAGCAAATATAATAATGGAAGGATATCTATAACAGCCAAATACATTTAAATCTTTATGAGTAATTTGAATTAAATATTACCACAATACGATTGCCGAACACGATTTCTGAAAGACAAATCCTGTTGATATTATAAATAGTTTTAAAAAAGAACAGTTCAGTGTAGAAGTGTATATTTACAAGTCTTGACTGACTAGTGGTGCGTTTTACAATACACATGTTCGTGAAGTAGCAGCAATAAGAAGTTAAACAACATTTCACAATGAAGACTTTTTAATTGTTAACGAAGTGTCATTCGTGTAAGAGTGTATTCATTGAGTAGCTGCATGCTTTCCGTGATCACAATAGGCGGAAGAGACCCAATCCAGTTAAATTGACCTTTAATATGATAGCGATACGAAACACATGTTCGTGAAGTAGCAGCAATAAGAAGTTAAACAACATTTCACAATGAAGATTCTTTAATTGTTCACGAAGTGTCATTCAAGTAAGAGTGTATTCATTGAGTAGCTGCATGCTTTCCGTGATCACAATAGGCGGAAGAGACCAAAGAAAGGTTTCTTACGCGACCTATTTATAGTTTCTTAAAATCTAACGTGGTTATTAGACTCTCCATCATAAACGTTCATTGCTGTAACAACCCAGACATAAAAAACAAACCAATTAATACTGTGGAATACATATAAGTAAGGACATACAATGTTACATTTAGCAAATGCACTGTATTAATAATATAATATACAAAACCCACTTTCGCGAAGGAAAATATAATTAAACTATTCCACTAATTAGTTATCTAAGATGCATTATTAATGATTTTGTGGTTAAAGAAGTATTGTCTTATTTGTCTTGCTTATAATAACAACATCAACCTATAGAGAGAGGAAATATTGCGGAACAGTGACAATTCCACAAACGACAACTTGTATACGTAAGTTAATCACAGTCAATGCTTATGCCATAATCACACTAATCTCTCATCCAAGACCCCGAAGAATTATGTATTTAAATGTTTTAATCGTATTTCGTTTATAAATACTGATTTTGAAATCATTTTGATGAAATACAGAACAGTTTTATTGACACGTACAAATTATAAATAACAGTTGTTTGTTTAGACGATTCCATGAAATGTTTCAGTCTTTTCTTTATATACGGAAATATATATGACAAAACCAATTCCTTAGCAAAGGTCATTGGGTACAACAAAGTTTTATTATTTTAGTTATTGTACACTGATGTTATTGAAAATATCTGCATGTATAACGTCTTGCATGTCATTTATTTTTTAGAAATAACAAGACATTCCTTACCGTCTTTACATGTGTTCCCTTTATATCCAGCTTCACATCCGTTAGGACAGGAACCATACTCTTTATAACAAACATCAGCTCCAAAACACTTCCCACATGTTTCATTACAATTTTGACCGTAATGTTCGTCATCGCAGGCTATCAACAATAAAACAAAGATTGTTACAAAGTATCCAACGAACTAAGCAAAACTTAGATAGTTACTTTAACAGGAAGTGGCATTATTAAACAATGTTACTATTATAGCTATAGTTATATTCACACTGAGTCTCAATCAGGAAAAAACACCTCATGAATATAAACGTACAATGAATAGGAACATGCCATAAAAAATATACGGGAATATATATGACAAAACCAATTCCTTATTATAAGCCATTTGGTACAACATATTATTATCATTTAAGTTATATCGTGCATTTTTAACGTCTTACATGCTATTTATCTTAAGGATAACAAGCCAATTCTTACCGTTTTTACATGTATTCCCTTTATATCCAGCTTCACATCCGTTAGGACAGGAACCATTATCTTTATAACAAACATCAGCTCCAAAACACTTCCCACATGTTTCATTACAATTTTGACCGTAATGATTGTCATCGCAGGCTATTGACAATAAAAAAGATTGTTATGAAGTATCCAACGATGAAGGCAAATGTTAGGTATTTACTTTAACAGGGAGTGGCATAGTTTTACAATGTTAACGTCATAGTTATATTAACACTGATTCTTAATCAGAGAAAACACGTCTTTGATCTAAAACGAATACTGATCAGGAATATACAAAACTCGAATATATATGATCAAACCAATTCCTTATCATTAGGCATTGGGTACAAACTATTATTATCATTTAATTTGAAATATCAAGACATTCCTTACCGTTTTTACATGTATTTCCTTCATATCCAGCTTCACATCCGTTTGGACAGGTACCATTATTTTTATTGCACACTTCAAATCCAAAACAATTCCCACACTTTTCATTACAATTTTGACCGTAATGTTCGTCATCGCAGGCTATCAACAATATAAAAGATTACTATAAACTATCCAACGAATAAAGCAAAACTAAGGTATGTTTTAGATAGTAGACATTGGAATCGTCTCGCTGTGTAATAATCCTTTTCGAAACTTCTGCTCATATTGTTCTTTTCTAAATTGTATCTTATTAGGGACTGGCTATACAAATAATCCCGGGCGCCATCTTGCATAACAATTTTGACAGAAATGTTCGTCATCGCAGGCTATCAACAATAAAAAGAAAATATAAAGTATTCAACGAAGAAAGCAAAACTTATATAAACATTGATATAGTCTCGCTGTGTAAAAATCTTTTTCGAAATTTCTTCTCATATTGTTTTTTTTTCTAAATTGTACCTTACTAGGGACTGGCTTTACAAATAATCCCGGACACCAGTATGACAGGTATATTAATACATCTGTGTCACCGCTGCCAATATAACTAAACTTGTTTTGCTTGTTATTTAAGATAGGTAAGGAAACAATATAAATACAATTGAACACACATTATACGGGAATATGTATGATATAAGTAATATCGTACCATGATGTTATTGAAATGTCATTACTTATAACGTCTTCCATGCCATTTGTCTTAAGAATATAAATTCATTCCTTACCATTTTTACATGTATTCCCTTCATATCCAGCTTCACATCCGTTTGGACAGGTACCAGTATCTTTATAACAAACATCAGCTCCAAAACACTGCCCACATGTTTTATTACAATTGTGACCGTAATATTCGTCATCGCAGGCTATCAACAATAAACAGAAAATATAAAGTATTCAACGAAGAAAGCAAAACTTAAGTAAACATTAGAATAGTCTCGCTGTGTAATAATCCTTTCCGAAATATCTGCTCATATTGTTCGTTTCTAATTGATTTTTTATTTTTGTTTGTTTTTTTATTTTTATTTTTATTTTCCACATTTCAAACCCACGTGTTGACATATTATGTATATGCATTGATGTTTGTCAATGACTATATACTTTGTATACGTCTAAAGAAACTTTTTTGTTCTGTATCTTGCTAGGGACTTGTTATAAAATGTTCCCGGACGCCAGTATGGCAGGTATATCAATACATCTGTGTGACAAGTGCCAATATAAACAAACCTGTTTGGGTTGTTATCAAACATAGGTAAGGAAACAATTGAGATACATTAAAACAAACGAAAATAAATAATTTACCTCATACCATCTCTTTTTACATTTCAAATTGTGCAAAATGATTATCGCATTGTTTTCAACCATTATATCCGTGAACGCTTTAAATTCTTGACAGGAAAACCGTTGTATGTTCTTCAACATTGAATAGTATTTACTTTGTGATGCTAGTGCGGCTATTATTATTGAGATGCATACACACATACACTATCCTTATTAGCTTGAATTTACGGCTTCTAATTACCGTTCTTTACCTACTAATTTATCAAACACTATTTACTGCAATGTATACCAGTTATTTCAATTGTAATAGCAATCTTAGCATTTCGTGTTGTGAACTCAGATTAGCTATAACTCTTCAAGGTACAACATCTATGTGAATACAATTATATATTACCTTGGCACATAGGAAACTTGTACCCTATTGCACATGCTGTACATGTTCCATCAACAGTGTCGCAAGGTGGGTTTAAACATTGACCGCATGCGTTTACACATTCTTGTCCATATGTGCTTCCATCGCAAACTACAAGATTCAACAAATATATCATATCAAGAAATATACATGCGCTAGTATGAATGGTATTCATGCTTTGAGAGATAAAGAACGGGCGATATATGAAAACATATTTTATCCACGCTCATTTAAAATTCACCATTATTAAGCTTTCTTTCCTAACAAAAAAAGCAGCGAAAACCAGTTCGTATGCCATGCTTGTTTAAATAGTTACAGACAGGTTTGAATCTAAGAAAGAACATGTTCCAAACAAGTGTGATATAAACGCAGGGATGAGTCCATACTATCAATATAACATATGTGATGACATGAGAACACGATGCGGTAGAAATGAGAAATGAGTGTCTTCCATCGCTATAGATGATTCAGTCACGTATTTAAAAAATTGGCATAACAAAACATTCCAAACATTTGCAAAACATATTTATTATTTTTGTCCTACCTCTAATGTGTATACATTTCTCGGTTAATTATAACATTTCACTATACGAAACTTTTCTTATCTAAAGTGCTTACATTAGTTACTGAATAATAAATACTAGATACGATATAGTAGATATGTGCATATAATGTGTATTAAAAGGATAAAACGGCTCATAGTTGCACCTGTTAAATATGTGTGTGTCTTCCTTTTTGGACCTATTTTCTTAACCCAGTGAAACTCCTTTTTTTAAATGTAACTTTTAAAAGACCATCAAAACAACATTTGACGTATATCGTCAGGCTTCATTTTCATTTACAAGTGGTGTCACAGAATGAATACACAACTCGACATATTGTACTGTGTCCATTTAATGACGTGTCCCTTACTGCAGATATGTTGTTAGTAGTATAAGCGTTACTAAAATATGTAGTATCTTAGAATGGTTTTGATATAAATAACTATTGTAGACAATCGTGTTTGTATTGCTGTAGTCATGAATGTTCAAATCAGATTTAGAATCAGATTTAGAAGAAAGAAAACAGGACTAAAGCTATACTTTCATATTTAGGCATACAGTGTTAACAAACATAAGGTATTTTAAGAGTAACATATATCGAAAATATCAGATAAACTTAAGAATATAATTTTATAGTTTTCTTTCTACATGGGAATGATTTACGTCGCCTGTTTACCTCTTGAACATAGCTTTTGTGTAAGAACACAAACTCTTGATCGAGTCAACCCGTCATGCCTCAATTGTTTATCGTAGCTGTTAAGCGATAACAGACATAATGCCCTGTGTTAATTATTTCCATTAAATACATCTCAGAACTATATGTTGACAAATGACTAAATTATAATCCTTTAAGTTTACATCCTCTCATATTATACAAGAAAGAGTTATGTAGACTGTGTTCGTCGAGAACGGGAATTAAGACATAGTTCGTCACTGAAAATATTTCTTGATTAGCGTCTATTTTCATCAATGGTTCCGTTAATTATGAATAAAAAATGTCTTTTTTAAAAACAATCTCTATGCAGTAATTCGACTGAATTCAGAACAAGTTATGACACTTTTTGCATCTCTGCTTTTTTCAGAAAACTCATTCGTTAAGCAAAAACTAAAAGAAAAACTGTCTGTTTCGATGTCAAATTAAAATTTGGTTTATCTACTGAAAAGAAAAAGAAAGTATCTTCAAGAGGTACGAAGCAAGGAGTGAACTATTTGCTTTTCAAGATAAAAAAAGAAAGTGCGATAATACGCTTAAACAAACAATCAATCAATCAACCTCTTTCTAACCTGGAATGTTCTGAAAATTCGTGTCATTTTAAGAGTTTGGCAATATATATAGACATCATTTGTGTAATAATAAATTTGCATTTACTAATTCAGCAGCACATATGATTCAAGATTGTTTCAAGCCAATCATTTGTCACATACTTATATATACTTAATATTTTTCAGTGCCAATTGGAAAAAAGTTTATTTAACAATAACGCATATTTAGTGAATGTTATTAGATACAATTCAATAAAAATTGTTTCTGGATGAGGAGCAAGTCGATGTCTAATCTAGATATACGGATCAAAAACAATTAAGTATTGCTCCAAACATCTTTAAATAACCATAATATTTTCGTGCTCATAAATTGAGAGATTGAGAAAGAGAAAGGGGGAAAAGAGTAGGATGGGAGATAGGGAAAGACATAGACACATACATACATACATACATACAGAGAAAAGGGGCATATACAGTTACATATACATTAAGAGAAAGATACATACATTTAGACATATAGAGATAGATAGAGAGCGCGAGATTACCCAACACACAATACAGAGGGGTGAACATATAGATAGAAGAATGTGAGACAGAGATTGAGCTAGACGGACATACAATGATACATACATACATACAGGCTTTATGAAGAGAGAAAGACGTACCAGCATACACATACAGTTCACATATCAGGACAAAATCAATCGTTGTTCCCTCGCTGTGTGAATGTTACATAACGATCGGCTTTGGCGGTTGGCAGTGTGTAATTAAAGGTTCTTACTGCCTGAGTATTCGTTGTAAGTACCATGCCGTCGGAACTAGAAGCACCCAGTGCAATGTCCATATTTAAAAGAGTGCCTGTCAGAATAAATATAGAGATGGATCAATATACAAATGTTACCTTAAATCATTGAAAAAAACACAACAGTATATTGCGCAGGACTCATGCGACACTTCAATAAGTATTGCTTATTAGAGAACATATAAAGACGATCGGATAATTCTAGATCAAGTATAACCATAGTTGACTTTCACATATTTTAAGTTATCCTGGAACCCCAATACATTTCAAACCTGACTTGGTACTTGGCGAATGGTACGACATTTGCTAAGTGTATGACGATGTCGGTCAGTACTGTTATAGCTTGTTGTTTGTCAAACGTTGTTTAATCAATTATAGAGATTTTAAAAGTTTGCGCGATCGGAAAATAACGCTGATC
>JAUELF010142420.1:0-15050 GCA_031471495.1 Clinocardium nuttallii | reverse complement strand
TGAATTTCTCATACATATGTATATTGTCAAACACCAGCTGGGGGTATTCATCACCTTCAGTGATATTTCTAGTTTAAATTATTTTCTATTGTTTTGCCTATGTTTTCGAAGTTGTCTGCTGCATATTTGTTGAATATGGGAAAGGATTAAGCTTTCAGTTAGTAAAATGCTAAATGTAGACAGTTTAACATCTTAGCTTTGCATTTTTGAGACACCAACAGAAATTTACAAGATCACTAAATCACAATTATGGATAGATGAAACAATGCTCAACAATTGCAGATAAAAAAAAATTAAGCTTCGTCAAGTTGTCCATGAGCAAAACGGTAACTAGATTTTGATCAGCTTCGTCATCTGACAGATTACAAGTAGTATCATAAACAGTACAATGCCTATTTAAATTAAACCCTTTCAAACTTGTATGCTCTTTTTGATGCCTTGAACACATTTTGGCAATCAGAGAAACTGCTCAAAATAAGTAATTTTTCTCCTTTTTACAAAAATGTTTTCAAAATTATCAGTCTTCGTGATAGTTGTCTGATGTAAGTCCTGACTGACAAAATCTGTTCTGAACTGATAACATTTCATCCAATAATTTGTTGAAACAAAGAAGGAAATAGATGAAAAATTAGCTTTTGGACTGACAGGTTTCAGAAGATGGTTCAGATTTGTTGTATGTGGGGGGAAATTCTTGTGTATAAGCCTTCATTTAGAAATGTGTTTTTTCCGTCAGTTTACCAGACTATAACATTTTAAACTTTTCTTCAGATGATAGAAAGTATAGAGAACCTTGAGGACATGAAGGGGCATTCAGTCAGAGAATGGGTCACCATGTTGGGCCCTAAAACAGAAATCAAAAACAGATTCAAAAACTTTCTGAGGACATTTGTCGATTCCAAGGGTCATAATGTTTACAGAGAAAAGATCAGACAAATGGTGGAAAGTATGTCATTATTGGATGTAACAGTTTACTCTTTCAACTTTAAAGCAATGTTGTGGGATAAGAAGATTTTTTTAGCAGTAACTTGTCTTGCACAAAGTTTCAAAAGTCATTGGCTAATATCAATATTGGCCTATTGTGATTATCATTATTCATACAAAACTTGTCTTGGCTAGGGACATGTTTAAAGGTGACAAGCCCCAGTTTATAATTATTAATATTCTATGTACTTGCTGAAAGCCTAACAGTAAAGTGGTCAGTTTCCATTTGATCAATGATTTATAGAATACTGGCGACATATGAATTAACTGATAACTGATAAAAGAACGCTTAAAACTTGCTCAACCCCCATTCATCATATTCAGTATTAAAGTTCTTGTTTGGTTTCTATCCTTGACCTTTCTAGGGCATAGTTTCTTATGTTGGATTGAAGGAATTAAAATTGTATCCAAGATACCATTCATTTTAAACTCAACCTGTACTGAGGTTTTTATGATTCATACTACCAACACATAATCTCAAGTTTACCGTCAATATATCCAATTGTTTTGCATTAATCAAAATTCACTAATTGTCACCTGTTTGTATGGCAGGCCGACGCGAAGGGATCAGTCCGTCTGGCTGCTTGTCTGACTATCAGTGAAACATGATTGGTTATGGACATTTGTTTGCAGTTTATATTCAACAATCTCATCTCTATTTAATACTAATTTCTACAATAATGAATATGAAATTAAACAACGGTTTAAATTTCTGTTTTAAAGGTAACAAGGAAAGCCTAGTGATAGACTATAACATGCTTGCATCTGTAGAACAAGTTTTGGCATATTTCTTGCCCGAGGCACCAACAGAAATGTTGATGAACTTAGATGAGGTAGGTAGACATCTCTGTTCGATGTTGTTGATAGTTTCCTTTCTTGCCTTAACATTAAGTGTTACAACTCACAAATGATTAAAAAAATGCCATACATTTGGAAGAAGAGGTTATACACCATGCTTGCTGATATCAATAAAATCTTTTAAATAAGTTTTGATTCTTTTAATATATACTTTCACCAATTGTGGAATTATGGAAAAGCAGCCAGTTGCTTGGGAAGATTGTTGTGTGGAGTACTGGTGTGAGAAAACCAGGAAAAACAGGAGTAGGTAAACTTGCTGTCGTGATATGACTTGAGAAATTGTAAAAAACGGCGTTAAACCCCAATCAATCGATCAATTTTAATTTTATGTCCGTCATGAAACCCCAATCAATCAATCAATTTTAATTTTATATCCGTCATGCTTCGCCTTTATCGGTTATAATTTTTGGTATGCAACGCATGTTTCTTTTAAACATGCTTGGATACAGCTGTGGAATTCTTTCCAGTTTAATGATCTTCATGCTTAATTTGGAAAAATATATTATCTTTTAATAACAGGCTGGCAAAGAGGTGGTATTGAGTATGTACCCTAACTATGAGAGGATAGCTAAAGAGATTCACATTAGGATTGCGGAGTTGCCTCTGATTGAAGAACTTCGCTCTCTCAGGTAATTAAACAGACACAATTTTATGACTGACATCAAAGCACATTATCTAGAAATTAAACAATGGTGTGAGTACCAATAGAAGCTTATCACATCAAGTCAATTCTTTTGAATTTGCTATCTTTTATCAACAGGTCTAAATGTGGACTTCCACTGAATATTTAATAATGGTATTGTCTTGCCAAAGTGATGAAGAGACCAATATTAAATCATTAACCCTTGCAATGCAGAATTTCTAAAATGTCCACCTTTGTTTTTCAAAGAGTCCTTAGCTATTTCGAGGAATATCAAGATAAAGATGTTTAACCCTTTCCCAAATACAACAAATCTGCAGCAGACGACTTCAAAATGTTGGTATAAACAGAATTGGCTCATTTTCTTTTTTTTTTGCCAAAACGTTTTTAACTCTTATTAAATTATTAATCTTTTTGTGTCACCCTGCGTAGCATGGTAGGCACTTAGGGATTACTTTTTTTTTTATCCGGCGTCTGTCCGTCCGTCTGTCTGTCTGTCCGTCACACTTTTTCGTCACACTTTCAATGAGCAGGTGCAGGTGACACACACATGCTCCACGGAGCACTCCATTCTAGTATTCAAGGAGATCTTCCATAATGTTGCCTTGATGTTTATGTTCAATGTTGCAGAATTTCTTCATAACATTGGTTGTAGTAAATATATCATGTAGAAATAGCATTTTCAAATTGGAAAAGTTCATCTGAAGTTAATTTTGTTGTGTGTAGTTTCTGTTGAAGAGAACACAGAGTGTATTGAATAATATTCAAAATACACTCTGTGTTCTCTTCAACAGAAACTACACATCAATAAATTTCAAGCCTTTGTCTTAACCCTCTAAGACATGCAGAAGCAATTTGATGCAGCTGCAGGGAAATAAATGTCTTGTGAATACATTTTGAAGAAATCAATTTTACATTCTATTCCAGACAACTTCACTTAAATCAGTTGATCAGAACGAGCGGTGTGGTGACAAGTTGTACAGGAGTCCTACCCCAGTTAAATATCATCAAGTATGATTGTAACAAATGTAATTACATCCTGGGGCCCTTTTATCAGTCCCAGTCACAGGAAGTGAAACCTGGATCCTGCCCCGAATGTCAGTCAACAGGACCGTTTGAAATCAACATGGAACAGGTACCGTTAAATGGGTTCTACTAGTTAACCTTTTTACCACATTAGTCATTAGCAGATGTCTTTGAACATAGCATGGCAAACATTACAAATATCTCTATCAATGAAAGTATAAGAATTGAATAGGATTGAAAACATTGTGACAAAAGGAGAAAATGTTCATTATGAACAAATTTCTCATTTTAGCACGACGCTTCAGTGTGGCTAGAATGTTTCTTTGTTGGGTGAATACGGATCATTGTTTGTCCGTAACAATTTAATTCCCTTGACCTATTGGTAGGCAACATGTGTATATTCAAACACGTGTTAGTTTTAACTGTTACAAGCCTAACATGTCGTTCATATTTTATGTTTGCAACACACAACTGCTAGGGTAAAACCTTGCACCTAACATCTCAATAACACTTATTTTAGAAGGAAATGTCAAATCCTTCCATATGTCTTAAACTGTTCGTAAGCAAGTTTATCAGGGGTTTACTAGAATCCCCACATCTGTTGGTTGGTTTGTTTTCATGTCTAGAGGAGGGAACCACTTCGGTTTTAAAATTATTTTAACCCTTTACCACATACAACAGTTCTACGGCAGAACACTTAAACAAATATCTAGGCAACAATATGACAAACCTCTCTTATTGATAGTAGTATTATTGAATAGTGTTTTGAAAACATTGTACTTTGAGGCATTTCTGCTTTCGTAAATTATCTGCAGCAGAGTTGTTAAAAAGAGTTTGTACATGGGATAACAAAACTTTTTACTTTTTATACTGTCAAAGCTTGGGTAGGGAATGTTGTCCCTATCAGTGCCAACTTGTGAAGTTGATGTAGCAGACTTGCCTGTTTAAAAGAAAAGCAATTTCTCAGACATAAGTTGAGATAGATGGTCAATTCAGATCAGTCAATCTTCACCTTGCTTCAGTTCTTAGAAAGTTCTGAAAAATCGAGATTTGAAGGTATCAATCTAATTTTCATTTTCTTTTCAGACTTTGTACAAAAACTACCAGAGAATAACACTCCAGGAGAGCCCAGGAAAAGTACCTGCTGGCAGGTTGCCTCGGTCAAAAGACGCTCTTCTTTTGGATGACTTGGTGGACGGGTGTAAACCTGGAGATGAAATTGTAAATTTTATTATTCAAAACTTACAGTATTATAGTGTTTAACTCTTTTCCACTTACCCTTTTGAAATATAAGCATCAATTAATGAAAACATTGTGGCATAAGGGCAAAAACGTTTTTAACTCTTAAGCAATAATTTAATTTTCTTTGGTAGAGATTTGTTGTATTTTTGTCTAAATGTTCTTAAAGTCGTCTTCATGCTGGAAAGGCTTGTGTAATAAAAGGGATATTGTGGCACAAATACCTGTGTATTTCTCCTTAACTAGAACTCTATTTATAAAGGAAATATGAAAAATCTGTTCAATGAATGAATAACAATTAAGAAGAGTTGAAAATATTGTTGCAAAAAGAGAAATTGCTCATCATGACAAATCTTGCAGATACATGTGAGAAAGATGTAATATGAGTTTTCCTGTGAGAAAACCAACATTATGGCCTCCGCATAATGTATCAGCCTGCACAGTCCTCACAGACTGAATCCGGGTTGACACATTCTGCGTCTGGTATAGAGGTATAGAGTAATGATTCCTGAAACAGAAAATCCACAGGAAGCGAAAAGTGTCTGTCCGTGTTTATTACCCTGCACAGCATTGTTTGGCTGATCCAGGTAGATACTTTATGCAGTGTCCATAATGTTGGTTTTCTCGCCGAACAGCTTATATGATGTTCTGATGTTTGTTGTAGGAAATGACTGGCGTCTATCACAATAACTACGATGGCTCCTTAAATACATCAAATGGTTTTCCAGTGTTTGCTACAGTCATTCAGGCCAATTACATCACAAAGAAAGATGACAAGTTAGCCGTTGGCAGTCTCACAGATGAGGACATAAAGGCTATTGTACAGCTCTCTAAAGATGAGAGAATTGGTGAAAGGGTAAGGTCTGGTTTTATAGTTATATTTAGATGAAATATTGTAATTATTTTCATCAATTTTTCCTATCATAATTCACACAATAAGTTGGGATTTAACGATATAGCTATTTTCCATTTCTATAACGTATATCTTCAAATTCAACGGCTCAATTTCTGATGTTTTACTCAAAAAGTAGTTTGATTACCCTATATGAATTTTGTATATGTTAGACTCTAAACGTTTTGACGTAAATTTATCTGGAAAAAAATGATATGTCCTCAAACTATATATTTTTTTAAATCGACGTTGAAAACAAAGTTAAAATTAACATTGTCTTGTCATAGGTGTTGAACTACCTTTATAATGAAACCCTGTAATGTCCTGAATTTACACATGTATAAAGATATGATTAATGACCACATGTTTTTTAATTGTGAACACAAACTGTCTTGGAAGCCTGGATGATTTTACTGGAATGAAGATGCTATGTTGTTAAGTCACGTCATGGGTTAACAGACATCTGGAGGTTTCAGCAGTAATGGAATAAATTTCAATACAATAAATTCCAATACATAATAATTGTTCTTTAGAGGCAACAATACAATCCATTGGAACTGGAAATAGATAGTTCAGCTTAAAATTTAAATTAGCAAAAGTCCCCAAGAACTGAAGGTTTATCTGTGTCCATTCTTTCATTCTGATGATTGAATAAAAAAGTAAATATGGCTTAATACAGCCTAAGAAGAATATTGTATGGAGTACAGGTGTGAGCCAGAAAACGCAAGTTCAGTAAATTGGCCATTGTGTTGTATGATTGAATACAGAGGTTTGATATACTCCAAAGAAATCAATCAAGAAAGTGTCATTGAAATGTCTTTTTCAGATATTTGCCAGCATGGCACCTTCAATTTACGGCCATGAAGACATCAAACGTGCCCTGGCCTTGGCTGTGTTTGGTGGTGAACCCAAAAATCCAGGAGGCAAACACAAGGTCCGTGGGGACATAAATGTGCTTGCTTGTGGAGACCCGGGAACAGCCAAGTCCCAGTTCTTAAAGTATTTAGAGAAAACTGCCCCCCGGGTTGTCTACACCACAGGCCAGGGTGCATCAGCTGTGGGTTTGACGGCCTATGTCCAAAAAAACCCAGTGTCTAAGGAGTGGACTTTAGAAGCTGGTGCCCTGGTTTTAGCTGACAAGGGAATGTGTCTCATTGACGAGTTTGATAAGGTCAGTATAGAGGATGTAGAGTCAAGAATTTCAGCTTGTAGAAAATTGTTTAATTGGAGGACTAGATACGTTAATTGGCAAATGAATTCCTGCTTTAATTGTATAAATCAATGTCAAGTCATACACGGTATCTGCATACAAATATATATCCAGTAGATGGAAAAAATGTTATCTTTTCTCTCAATGTAGAAATATTCAAAATATTTATTTTTCCCACTTTAAATTAAATAGTTTAACAATACTAAAATTGTTTAAGCATACAATAATAAAGGTGTTTGGCTATTAACCCTTTCTTACATACAACACATCTGCAGCATATGACTGAACACTACTAGGTAAATATAAAAGAAATACTTATGACAGTATAACCATTCAAAGGTTGAATGTTTCCCACATGAGCTTAACCCTTTCCCTCATATAGACAGCTTTTTGAAAACAGTGACAAAAGAGGAAATTTCTCAAAACGAGCAATTTCTCCTTTTGCCACAATGTTTTCCACTTTTAGTCGTAGGTTATCCATTCAATTATAGAGATTTTCTATTTTTTGACAAAATATGTTTAAAGTTGTCTGCTGCAAAAGTGTTGTATGAGGGAAAGGGTTAAGCAAAAGACTGAACAGTACACACTCTGTCAGATGATCATTTAATCTTTGTGGCGAAAGTCCTCCGCTGAAGTTTGGGTAAAGTGCATCTGAATGGACGGGGTAAACCACTGGGCTACCTTATCCACAAGTGTGATCCTTCGCATTTTGTAATTATCGTTAACCCTTTCACTCATACGACAATTCTGCAGCAGACGACTTTGAACACATTTGTCAAAACATAGAAAATCTCCAAATTTTAATAGATAATCATAACATATGACAAAAAGTGGAAAACATTGTGGCAAAAGGAGAAATTGCATGTTTTGTGCAATTTCTTTTTTTGTCACTGTTTTCAAAAAGCTGTGTGCTGCAGAGGCGTCAGAAAGCGTCTATATGAGGGAAAGGGTTAATTGAACTTCTCTCTTACAGATGAATGACCAAGATAGAACCAGTATACACGAGGCTATGGAGCAACAGAGTATATCGATATCAAAGGCTGGAATTGTTACCTCCCTGCAGGCTAGATGTGCTGTTCTTGCTGCCGCCAACCCTATTGGGGGGCGATACGATCCCTCTCTAACATTTTCAGAAAATGTAAGTCTTTCGATATTAAACAAACAATTATCTTGAATGTGGATATATTTGAATTGGCAATGAGGATGTGAGGTTCTAGAAAATGTAAGAAATTAATTTGTCAACTTTTAATCATCTTAAAAGATGCTGTATTTATGGGAATTGACAAACTTAAAAATTCTTCTTTGATACTACTGGTTTGATTTCACGTAAATTTGACAGAAATTAATATGATCATCTACAAAAATTGTTAAAGCCATATTGATTGGCTTTAAACGGTCAAATGTACGGCATCAGCAGAGGGTGTTTTGACATAAATGTTCCCCTCTGAAACGTCTTGTTGGATTTCAAGATGATTTTCCAGACAGATGACTCGAGTGAGTGATACAGACGCATATAGCTGGTTTTAGTTTTACCTATTTTAAAGCATGAAATAGGTCAATTGCCAATACATTGCACCATGTTTGATGTGACCGATACAAAATATAAGTCAAGTGAAAAAAGAAGCCATGGCTTCTTCCAACAAATTCATAATAGGTTGAATTCTTGAAATTTTAAATTAAAGGATCTTGCTTTTGTGATCTAGTTTCCCTGTATTTATGGTTGATAAATGTTCACCTAGTTTCCCTGTATTTATGGTTGATAAAATGTTCACCCAGTTAACCTGTATTTACGATGACTTTCAGGTTGATCTATCAGAACCTATTTTGTCCAGATTTGACATTTTGTGTGTGGTACGAGATACAGTTGATCCTATTCAGGTAAGAGATGAAGATTTTTGATGACTTCAGTCCCTTTTGTTTGTCTTCTTCTTCGATGAGTAGTGAGTGTTGAGAATTATTTGTGGCTGCAGCTTCAAAATCAAGAAGTAAATTGTGTTACAACTTATACAGAAAAGAAAACGTGTTGGATACTGAGAAATTGCTTGTTTATAGCAATTTCTCCTATATGCCAAATGATTCTCTCATGCTGTATGTTAAATAAGTTTTAAATATCTGTATCTGATAAACATTTAATTCATTTGAAAGTTGCAATCGCCATGACATAAATCGGAGACCTTTGTCCTGAATAATATATGCAGAGGACATCTTCAATAAAAAGTTTTTGGGTCGAATTGAATGGGTTTTTAAGAGCCTATTCCCAAAATAATATTATGAACTACATGCAATAAATTTTCTGCAGAAGACTTCGAAAATATCTAGGCAAAAGTATGGAAAATCTCGAATAAATAAAAGCACATTTATTGAAATCATTGTGGCATAAGAAGAAAATCATCATTATATGGAAATTTTGTATAGTTTGAAAACACAAATTTCATACCAAGTTGATAACGTGGGAGTTTGTTATTTTGAGTTATTTCTTTTTTCCCACAATGTTTGCAAACATCGCACTTGAGATAAGTGGATGATTTAAGTGTTCAGTGAATCCATTTGTTTTGTACCTTATTCTGATGGTCATAGTCAACATAATCTACTTCACATTTTACAGGATGAGAGACTAGCTCGTTTTGTGACGGGAAGTCATATGAAACATCATCCAAACGCAACCGAGGCTGAACAGGACGAAAACTTGGTGAGTATTGATTGGATAGTTTGGATAGGCCAAATATATTTATTATGGCCAATCCTGCAAAAGGGGGATAAAGAAATTGTTTGTCCGAATAGACCTGGGTTCGATTCCCAGATTTTACAGTCATGGTGGAATGCCCTTTGGCACAGCACATTTTCTGGCCAGTCTAGTACTGGTTTATTTGACCAGGGATCACAAATAAGTGAACTGTAGCAGTGATATAGTTGAAATAAATCCCAAATAAAACAATGAAAGCAATCAATCAAAATGGTGAAACAGTATAAATTAGTATGATGATAGCAATGTGTATCTTGTTTAATTTATATTGAACAGTTACTTGCTATTAACCCTTTCCCTCATATAGACGCTTTCTGACGCCTCTGCAGCAGACGGCTTTTTGAAATCATAGTAACAAAAGAAGAAATTGCACAACACGTGCAATTTCTCCTTTTGTCACAATGGTTTCCACTTTTTGTCATAGTAACGTTATCTATTCAATTATAGAGATTTTCTATATTTTGTCAAAATATGTTAAGTCGTCTGCTGCAGAATTATCGTATGAGGGAAAGGGTGAAAGAAACTAATGACACCCAAGTTTCAAAAATAGAACTAATAGAACTAATATGTACTGAAAAGAGATGAAAACAAATGAGGCAAATTGCTTATTATGGGTGGTTTCAAAAGTCCTCTACCTCAGATGTGTCTACATTATGAAAAAATCTAGTGAATCAGAAAAGGTTCTCACATGCTCATTAAGCTGTTTTGAATTTCAGAACGACCTCAACACACAATCAAGTTTGGATCTTATCCCACAGGAACTCCTCAAAAAATTTATTGTTTATGCCAGAGAAAAAGTTCATCCGAAATTAAACAAGATGGATCAAGACAAAGTTGCCAAGATGTACTCCGAGCTGAGAAGAGAATCTATGGTAAGAACTTGTCTGACAGTTTAAATGTGATGGGAACAGGAAATGTTAATTGGTTGTCTTGTTGCCCAACCAGAACCTATGTTGTTGGTACTGGAAAAACATGTCTCTTTTAGTACCCACAATATAGGGTTAGGAGGTCAAATAACAATTTTAGAGAATAAAATACATCCGTTACTAGAGATAAGTTTAATTGCTTAGAACATCATATAGTCTGTCATAAATAACAGGAAGACCTCTCCATCTTTCGTTGTCTTGTCACTTTCAGCATTTTCTCCATTTGGCACAATGTTTTTAAATATTTTCAATAAAATTTTCAATAAACCGCCTTGGTGGTGTAGTGGAATCCACTGTGGTCGAGTGGATAGCGTCGAGGATTTTGAAACAGGGTGTCCCTGGTTCGATCCCCAGTCACGGCAATTCGGTCATGGTGGAGTGTCCTTGGGCAAGGCACATTTTCTAGCCTAGTACTGGTTTGTTTACCCAGGGATCATGAATAATTAAATTTAATTGCGCGCTAAATGACCTTAGCTGTCGATGCGCCATAAAACAATATACATTCATTCATTCTAAAATGAAAAAAACAACAAGATGTTTACATCCATTAACTTCACTTCCACTTTGTTACCATTCTGTTTGTTAGTATAGTGTTTAACACTCCTTTCAACCATTTTTCAGTTATACCACAGCATTACCTGGGTAAGATAGCAGTTACATGTACGACTGGTCCATTTATTCTGACATTGTAATGCTAACCCTACAATCCTGAACACCAAGGTGGGAAAGACATATCTTTTAACCCTTTCCCTCATTTAGACGCTTTCTGATGCCTCTGCAGCAGACGGCTTTTTGAAAACATTGTGACAATGTTTTCCACTTTTTGTCATAGTTATCAATTCAATTATAGAGATTTGCTATATTTTGTCAAAATATGTTCAGAGTCGTCTGCTGCAGAATTGCTGTATAAGGGAAAGGGTTAAAGTATTTGGTATGTCACCCAGCAGGGTCTCAAACTTGCTACCTCCCGATTTCAAGGCAGATACCCAGGAATAAAACTTGCTTTTTATGCAAGTATATGGAAAGTCTCTATAATGAAAAGATATTGAATAGATTTTAAAATATAGTGGCAAAAAGAGGAAATGCTCATCATGAGCAATTTCTCGTTTCGCCATGATGTTTCAAAAGTCATCAGATGCAAATGTGTATGTATGTGTGAAAGTATAATACAGCAGAAAATGTGCAAGTATTTGCTTACAGAGTTAGACTGCCATGACTTGCTATAAACCAGAATATATCTAATCTTAGTTCCTGCATAAAGCACAATGATTAAACCTCCCATAAACAGACGCTTTCTGACACCTCTGCAGAAGACAATTTTTGAAAGCATCTTAACAAAAGGAAGAATTGCTCAACATGCAACATGATCGAGCAATTTCTCCTTTTGTCACATTGTTTTCAAATTTATAGAGGTTTCCCATAATGTTTGTTTATTTGCTTAGATGCTTTCAAAGTCGTCTGCTGCAGCTTTACTGTATTGGGTTAAGAGTTAAGACATTAAACTAACATTATAAAAAAATATTGCCATCATCAAATACCATTTCAAATATAATCATTTTTACAACTAATCCCTGTAACTCTAGCATATTTGATATGTAGACCAATTATCAAGAGACCCTTTCTTACATACACCATATCTAAAAGGGAATGACTTTGCAAACATTGATGGAGCAAAAATTATTTAAAATCTCTGTAGGTAAATGAAAGTACAATCATAGAAAAGAGGAGAAAACATTGAAGCAAAAGGAGTAATTGCTCATGATGATCAATTTTCCCTCTGCCACAATGTTTTTCAAAAGTGGTCATTTGCAGTCTGGCATCAAAACTTGTCTGTAAGTTGGAAAAGGTTAATAAATTAAAAGCTATAAAAAAAAGACCATGGAGTTATTTTTCCTAAATACATAATTGTGAGCATTTTAACCTTTTGATACAATATTTTCAAAATTCAATCCATAGCTGAAGATGCTGTTTGTATGTTGGAGAAGGATGTTGTTGTTGTTGAACTTGATTCATATGCATAATTCATTAGCTATCCTCAATAACATTGTAGATGTTCAATAGTTGATAACCATGCATTTACTCGGTGTTCATGCAGTCAGGCCTGAGTGGATACCAAGGAGTAAACTAGTCTTTGCTCCACAATTTCTTCTTTATTACTCGTTTAACCCTTTCCCTCATATAGACAATTTATGACACCTCTTTTTGAAAACATAGTGACAAAAGAAGAAATTGCTCAAAACGAGCAATTTCTCCTTTTGCCACAATGTCTTCCAATTTTAATCATATGAGGGAAAGGGTTAAATCATATGTTGTGGGTACTGAAAAAGTGTTGTCTTGCTGAGACAATTCTTTTGAGTACCCACAACATAGGTTTTAGAGATCGGATAAGGTTATTAGAAATGTGAAACATGCGTTTTATATCTAACTCTCTTGTGCAATTTGTGCATGTGAGAACATTCCAGTTGAGTGCATGGTGCTCTGCGAAAACCATTGTTACCTTAAACACCCCTTTTCCCATAATACAACAAATGTGCAGCAGATGGCCTTTTATATCCATGGAGCAATTTATGGTTAAAACATTGTGTTAAAATGAGAAAATGGTCATAATGAGCATTATTTCAACTTTTGTCATAATGGTTTCAACTCAATAATTAAACATTCATTTCAGAGTTTTTCCATTATCTAGTCTAGATGTTATTGAGTCATCCCCTACAAATATGTTATAATACTGGGAAAGGGTAAAACTGCTAACACTTATTTTGTTATTCTTTAAATTCACAGCTCATTCACTTAAAAGTTTTCGCTCAACAATTATCATCTGCTTATGGGGTGATATTTTTATGTGCATTATAGCACCACTAAAACATTGTGAAACAAATAGGGAATACCTGTTGGTGAAACAGTGAACAAAGAGGGGGGAAAGTTCAAATATTGTAACATAATTCATCTGCTATATAATAGACAAGTTAAAATGTGTGTGCAAACATTAAGCATTTTATACAAAGTGCTGCATGGGACCGGGCGTTGATTTAATTTATTTATAATCTGTGAAATTATCAGCCTCACTCACATCCGATAAAATCCACAGATATTTGTCAAGCTGTAATAATAAATTAATATACAACAACAATTTAGTCTGTACTCCAATCTTCTAGGTAAGAAATTAAATTTCATACAAGCAGTGAAATTCAATTAACCCTTTCCCTCATACAATAATGCTGCAGCAGACAACTTTGAACATATTTTGTCAAAAAAAAGAAAATCTCTATAATTGAATCGACTAAAAGTGGAAAACATTGTGGCAAATGGAGAAATTGAGAAGGAGAAATATTCTTCTTTTGTCACTATGATTTCAAAAAGCCGTCTGCTGCAGAGGCATCAGAAAGCGTCTATATGAGGGAAAGGGTTAATGTATGATTACCACTGTCATTCTTTCCAATGATTTACAATTTCATGATGACTAGTTTCAAACGTCTTCCACCATTGTGATGAAAATGTCTGATGTCGGAAAGTAGCAAATTGCCAAGGAATTGTTTAATTATATTGTAGGTACTTGGATTCCGCCATTGAATAATTGTTTAATTATATTGTAGGTACTTGGATTCCGCCATTGAATTGTTTAATTATATTGTAGGTACTTGGATTCCGCCCAGGCCCTTGGTCGGGAAACAAATCTTGATGTTACAAAGTTTGAAGTTTGTGATAACATTGACCTCGATACGATTGTTATGGAATATGAGTCCTACTATTACGTGAAGTTTGCCAAATACCCAAAAATATGTAAAAAATTAACACAAAGTGGTAAGTAGTTTAGTTACTTGTATATAGATTGTTGTTGTAAGGCTTTATCTGATCTTTCCTGATTAAACAGTTTTGACACAAATGCAGCAGCATAGCTTGACTTTCTGAAGAATATGAGAGCTATACTTCTCACCCTAGAATTGATATATTCCATATTATTATCGGATACTTTCAAAGTTGTTTGCTGCAGATCTGTTGTATGCGGGATCTGGTTAAGAACTATAGTGTCATACATGCTGCAGATCTGTTATATGTGGGATCTGGTTAAGAACTATAGTGTCACACATGCTGCAGGTTTGTTGTATGTGGGATCGGGTTAAGAACTATAGTGTCACACATGCTGCAGGTTTGTTGTATGTGGGATCGGGTTAAAAACTATAGTGTTACACATGCTGCAGGTTTGTTGTATGTGGGATCGGGTTAAAAATTATAGTGTCACACATGCTGCAGGTTTGTTGTATGTGGGATCGGGTTAAAAACTATAGTGTCACACATGCTGCAGGTTTGTTGTATGTGGGATCGGGTTAAAAACTATAGTGTCACACATGCTGCATGTTTGTTGTATGTGGGATCGGGTTAAGAACTATAGTGTCACACATGCTGCATGTTTGTTGTATGTTGGATCGGATAAAGAACTAGTGTCACACATGCTGCAGATTTGTTGTATGTTGGATCGGATAAAGAACTAGTGTCACACATGCTGCAGGTTTGTTGTATGTTGGATCGGATAAAGA
>JAUELF010142309.1:0-15052 GCA_031471495.1 Clinocardium nuttallii | reverse complement strand
TTTGTGGTTGAGCAACCCTTTGAGTTGTTATACCCATCCTTGCATCTTTGTGGTTGAGCAACCCTTTGAGTTGTTATACCCATCCTTGTCTCTTTGTGCATTCACCATTTCGATATATGAGCCGTCCCGCGAGAAAAATCAACATTATGGCATCTGCGTAATGTATCGACTAGATCAGCATGCGCTGTCCGCTCAGACTGATTCGGAACGACACATTTCGTCTTAGGGGGGATAGTGGTAAAGAGCAATGATTCCTGAAACAGAAAATCCACAGAAGGTGAAAAGTATCTATCCGTGTAATCCTGCGCGGCATGCTTAGGCTGATCTGGGTCGATACGTTACGTAGCGTCCAGAATGTTGGTTTTCTCGCGAGACGGCTTGTATTTACCGATCATTACATATTGTATAAATGGACGTAAAATGGTTGATTTGTCGTTGTATGTATACATACTTAAAACACATTTTATTTGATTTGGGCTGCCTCGGTGTTGTAGTGGTAGAGCTTACGCCTCGATGTCGCGAGTTCGATCCATGGCCGTGTCATGCCAGAGACTTTAACAATGTTCGTAATGGCTGCCCTGCTTAGCGCTCAGGGTTGCTGGTTTAGCATTACGACTGACTGACTTGTGGCAGGATGAATGGACAGGTGGTACTGGTTACTTACAATGTAACGCCGTGATATAACTGAAAACTCGTTGAAAGCGGCGTTAAACACCAAACAACTGATTTGATCGATAGGGTTATCTATACAATTATACGGTGTGCTAGGACAAACTGAATACATCTCACTCAGATGACCATATTTTTCAGTCAATCAATTTTTGTAGTAGTCGTGTATTATTAAACAATTATGCCATAATATATTGGAATCATACGAGAAAACCAACATTGTGGACTTTGGTGAAGTACCGACCCAGATCAGCATAAGCATGCCGTGCAAGCGTACCCGGATAGACACTTTTCGCCTCAAGTAGCTTATCTGTTTCAGGAAGTAATGCTCTAAACCTCCAGCCCTCTGTGTCGGCCCGGATCAGTCTGCGCGGAGTCTCAGGGCCGACACATTTAGTCCCAGGACAAAACGTGTCTGTCCGGGTTATCCTGCTCTACATGCCAAGGCTGATCCGGGTCGATAGTTTACACAGGGTCCATAATGATGGTTTGCTCGTGAGGCAGATCATATATATGTTTATATATATGTTTACATAAATATAATGCGTTCCAAACTGTTTTATAAAAAAAAGAAAAGCGTAAAGTGGACTTGTAAATAAGTCGTCAGCTTATCTGTATGTTTTCCCCGATTGTCCTACATCAAATTTTATCCAAAATTTCAAGATGCGGGAAACTCGAGAATAAACCTCACCTTTCAATGTTTCCTCCTCCTTTCACATACACACTAACATACACACAGACACACACACAGACAGACACTGGCGCAAACAACACACTTATAAATATGTGTTTTTGTTGGATAACACGGAAAACATAAATATAAAAAAAGTCTATATTTTGCAAAACATTTTTTGTTTTAATTTTGTGACATGATATTCAATCAACTCATTTCATCTGCGCCCATACATGTATGTATACCATTGCTGTCTTAAATCAATAAAAACTACTTTTTCAGTGCCGAATGTTCTCATGTTAAAATGGTGTTACTCTATTAATCATTCAACAATAGTTGTTTTTCCTTCAGATAACTGAAAGGTAGACACTGTTGACTTCAGGTTAGACAACACGTAACGAACTATCTCTCTTGAATCTGTATAGTTTGCAAAAAACTCAACATAAAACTGTAGATGTTTTGTTTTCCAATTGGTTTCATCATTTTTATTTTTACACCATCGGTGTAGGAGGCACACAACTAGTACTAATCAATCGCAATGTCTGCTTCCGGCCTGCGTTCAGTGAAATAGTTACTAGACGAGGGGCACTACTTCCGGCCTGCGTTCAGTGAAATAGTTACTAGACGAGGGGCACTACTTTGGCCAAGGGTTGTTGGGTCCCATTGGTGGTTCAGTTCCAAGCGGGTTGCCAAGTCTGCCAGTGATCTGGGTTGGGATAATTAATAGTTTCTGACTTTTAACGAGACATCTTTCCAACATACACACAATCTGCAGAAGGAATTGTTTTATTTTGAAAATAGCTGGTAAATACTGTAGAACATCTCTGTACATGATAGAAGAATTGTTAAATGAAGCTAACAACTAATAATAAACGTATAAGGATTACCATGAGCAGTTAATCTTGTTTATGTCACATTGTTTTTAAAAGTCGTCTACTGCAAATACATCTTCACATTTAAAAGTTAATTTCTCAATTCAGTGCCAAGCACTCATCCATGCAACAGACCATGCCAGACAAATGACACTAAGATATGTGAGTACCAGTTTACAGTGGAAAACTACCTTACACTTTCTAAGGTGAGTCTCAATCCAGAACTGCATATTGTTCACAATGCTAAATCCTTTCCCACATACAACGTGAATTCTACAGCAGTCGTCTACATATCTACATAAAAACAACGATCAGTCTCTGCAAAAGAATGTATACTTATTTAATAAAGTTGTTAACGTTGTAGCAAAAGGAAAAATTGCTCAATGTCATTCTTGTGTTGCGACAATGTTTTCAAAAGTCGTCGGCCGCAGAGACGTCAGATAACGTCTATATGTGGTAAAGTATTAATGCCAAACTATGAAATCGTTAAAGCTTTCGCTTCGTGAGGTCCTAATTTGATCGAACTAACAACATTTAAAATAGCTGTAGAAGCTCACCATCGTGGTCTTAGATATTACTCTGAGGGGATTTGGTCTGAGTCACTGGTGTCAGAGACGTATTCGGATTATCCAAACATTCGGAATGTGTGATGAACGAATAAACCAATATTCGGTGCTCATTTTTATACATGATATATTTCGGTGCTTTTTTAAAATACAGTATGGCATTCCATACTTATTTACATACATAGAGGATATTTGTTCGTATCGAGTGGATAAGGATTAAATTTCATCGAGAAGTGAAAATATTAAAATGTTATCATTTTTCGATGAAATATAATCCTTATCCACTCGATACGAACACATTTTCTTTTTATTTTATGCTAATTGATGTCTCAAGTAGGGAACTATTTTGTGTCTTCGTACCTGTTTACGTACGTTCCGGCATAACGTGAAGTATACAAATTAACATGTTTCGTCGCACGGACTCTACGGGCCCCCAGATGAATCCGCCACTGCATATTTAATATTATGAAACTGGCATTCGCAAAGAAGGAGCCCCATAACGCTCACATGAGTGCAAGAGTCACAAGTATACAAATTAACATGTTTTGTAGAACGGACCCTTCGGACCCCCGGGTGAATCAGCCACTTCATTTTCACGCGACTTTTTCACTGATGTTCCAACAACCTTATACTGATCTTTTTTGGGGAGATTTTAACCTTTTAAATGCAGATTTGTTGATCAATGATGAACTATTTTTCTCGCACAGTCCCACCCTGCGTTAATCGGTGCTAACAGCAATTGACAGGCTGCCTCATTTGAATTGAATATTTTAATACTATTGATATTCAAAACGTATTACTATACGTATTCGTTTACCCTTTTCCCTTACATATACATTTTGGACTCATATGCAACAAACAAACTCTAATGAGCTATTTCGCCTACTTCCAAAACATTTTTCATCACTTGTCAGTAGAAAGTTACGCGTACTCCCAAATGGGCGAAATAGAAGATGAATTCTAGTTTAACCTGCAAAGCTCATACTATTTAGATCTTAGAACCAAATTTGTTAAAAAGAAATATTGGAAAAATCCAAATATGTTAAAATTAGTTGGGCTTTTAAAAATCAATAATAGAGCTGACCTTATCAACCTTTGTAAATTTATTGCGTTTTCCTTTCATAAGTGCAACAATGATGTGATTTAATAAATATGTATTGTATGTATGTATGTTGATATGTTTAATTAACTTCCTTTAAGAAACTATACACTAGGGTCAACGATGGAATATAGATACGCATGTACATGGTATACTTTTGTTTATGTAAATGACCATAAACTTTGTAAAGTTTGAGTCGATAACATATATTCTGTTAATTAACTAATCAGAATTTCTGAGAATCATCAATTGGCCGTTTGCCTAGATATTCACACCCATAATATGCTCAATGGCTAGGAATTAGCCGGTGATAACTTTAATCTCGGCAATTGAGCTATAATCCTGGTTATATTTTCAACATAGTTTCATAGTATACCCAGTCCACAAGGATTACTAGTACTGATATATAAATATAATGTCCACCCAGTCAAAATGATGTGGGAGTTTTTTGTCCACCCTGTCAAAAATAGCATAGGAGCTTTTGTCCATATGAGCATTTTCTCCTGCCTACCGTTCGGATATACTCGGAAACTGAAATATATCATTGATTGTTTCAGATTTTGTCATTAAAATGGCTTATTATTATTCTATATGTCTAAATTTAGAATTGGTCCGATTGGTGGTTCTCTTAAGAAATGGTACGACATGTTTCACCCTGGATCTTCAATAAGTCATATTTACCATCGTACAAAACACAACATTTGGAGTTTCATGTCTCTGTGTCATTTTCTGTATTCTCTTATGTATGTCTGTATCTCTGTCTGTTTCTTTCCTTACCTCTGTCTCAGTCTCTGCCATTGTTTCATTGTATCTCTGTTCCCTCCCGCTATCTATATTTCTCCATATTTCTCTCTCCATCTCTATCTCTCATTCTCTCTCTCTCTCATTCCCTTTCTTTACCCCCACCCTCTTCACTATATATGTCTCTCTCACATTATACTGCACGTTTATCATTTAAACCCACAGTTTATATGGGGCACAAGTGGCAATTGCAATAACCTTTGATTACCTATATAGTTAGGTTTTTCTTATCAGAATCGTCCCTCAGAGACTTCAGGAAACCTTGTAAATGACCAAAAGTTAGATAGGGGAGAAAACATGATCAGTTTCTAATACATCATTTATATATCATGTTATCAAGCGTGTGCCGCTCCTCTAACGATCAAAGATCACATATAACAGTTTTAGTTAGAATGCTTACTCCATTAAATATAGAATACATTTGCATGGAAAGCAATTTCAATTTGAGCACGGCATTCGCTGGTAAACCCTTACCTACATATAGACGCTTTCTGACGCCTCTTCAGCAGACAACTTTATTTTATAATTGTTTTTTCATTTAAAGACAATATCCATATAGTTGACTTAATGTCTTCAAAGTCGTCTTCTATCTATTTGTTGTATGTGGGAAAGCAGGGGCGTAGCTAGGGTCAAATTCAAAGTACTCCCAAAGAATATATGGGGGGGCTCCTGAAGCCAATTTTTGAGGCCATTTCATTTGTTGATTTTTGGAATTCGAAGTACTCCCGTGAGTATGGGAGTATGCCTGGCTACGCGCCTGGAAAGGGTTAACTGACCTGTTATGTTGATAAGTTTATTCGGAAACCTATGCATGAATAGAAACGATTCCATTTCAGTACTGAGCACTGTTGGAACTGAAGTATTGTTTGTAACCGTTGTCCCTTTTAATGCGGAATCTTAAGATTGCACTTGTCTGGTTGTGAATTTGGTAGAGTCCGTAGTTCATTCTAGGATTATCAAGATACATATATTTAATTGGACAGCCATCCGTGTAAATATCTGGACAGACGGCGTGGATGCTCCGACTGGTCCGTCTCTATACTGGTGGCACATGATGTATATATGTATCACATGACAATGCTTGTATCTGATCTAATATACCGATTACGTTTTTCTTTTTATGCTACATGTGTAATATAACATGACTGAATTATTATGTTTGTATTCATCCGCGAATGTTTACAAAATGGCTCAGATCATGTATCCAGTAAACACAAACGTCGCGATAGATGAACGAAGTATAGGGACAATTATTGGTCATAAAATTATTTTGTTGTGTGATAAGATAACAGTTTATTAAATATTACATGTTGGGACTATTTTCTGACAGCGAAAATCGATTTTTATTTCGTGTTTCGTCATGTGATAAAAAGAATATGTCATTCGGTGTCATTTCATAAAGTTTTATCAAACCAAAGGCTCGGCTAATAACACATTTCTTAAACTCGTTCAACATATATATATATTTATATATATATACATTTGATTGACTTAAACTTTACATACAAAATAATTATTATGAGAATATATAACATGCACACGACACATTCACACATTCGCGTAATCACTCATTCGCACATTCTCATTTAATCATGATAACTCGGGTTCAACACTAAGTACATATGTATAAGTTTGAATATGTCTGTTATCGAATTATTTAAGGAATGGAGAATTTTTTTTTCGTTTTCATGGAGGTATGGAAAAAAACCCTGATCACACACCATGAACACGGAAAAGAATATCTCCATTCCTTATATTTTAGCATTAATTTTGCTATTACACAGTGAGTAATACAACATAATAGTATTTAACTTTATTTTCCATAATATACCACGTCAAACATTAGAACTATTTTTATAGGTGTCCAATTTGGCGCCAAAGTAATAACGTTATGACGTCAAACCGCTGACGTGACGTCACTTTCCTAGTATTCGGTCTCTTTTTCTAAGAATCCAAGGTTAATTTTGTTATGAGGTTATGAAAAAAATACCTCAGCCAATCACAGACAAGCGTAAGTGATGAATACAAACAAAACTAAAATATTACTTAGTTATAATAATATTTAACTAATAAAAGAGGTTAGCAACCACATTTCAATATCTCTGTTTATCTTAATTGGATTGTTAATTAATAACGCGAATGTGTGTGTAAGCGTTTACCATTATGCTGAATAACATCGGTTCTAGCGGACAAAGGGTGGATATTTGGTCGGTTTCAATATGACTTGGCCTGTATCATAATTGATTCATGTCGTAAACAAATAGGGTAGGTTAAGTAATGTCTCTTTCGTAGGTTCATTTAAAAACATCTACAGCAGACGTTTATTTAAAATATGGTGACACAATTTGAAATCGTTTATGATGAGCCATTTCTCACTCATGTCATAATGTGTTTAGCTCTGCTATCTACTATTTAACTTTGATCTATACACATTTTCTAAATATGTGTTAAGATGCTTTCAGAGTAGTCTACTGAAGATTATATGTGCACGAGAAAGGATTTCTGATGGAAATGACCAACTTGTAGTTTGTGGCGATTGGTTTGACAATCGCCACAATGCTAACAGAAATACCAACAACTAAAAAATATTACATAGTCAGTTTTGAACAGCCCGTTGACTGTTTATTCACTATTGCAAACCAATTAACATACATCCGTTAAACTGCCACATATATATATATAGTTCCATCAGTGGTGCAGAGAGTCACACGATTAATACTAATAATTTCAGTGCTACTTTGGTACCGGGTTGATGCTAAGATTTGAGATTTATGGAGATAATATCTAAATAGAGTTCAAATATGTAAGTATTATCTATCTTCATGTTTGGGCAGATAATTAATATTATTGCGCGTTTTATCTGGCTTGCAAAGAACTCTCATGTACTCAAAACACCTCAATGACGCAGTAGAAGGCGTCTGGTAATTCCAAAATGTGTTATAGATAGCTCGCGGGACTTTTTTTTTAAGCTCTCAAATATTTCAAAGCAGTTTAATTTTTCTAGGGAGAAAACCCTCAATGTGAAGAAGCTAAATTGAACAGACCTGTTCAATATCGGACATCAATGAAACAAACACGAAACTAATGGATACTGTTTTCTCTCCGTTCTTTGATAATTTAGTCTTTTCTAAAGTGTACACACTATTTTATCTTAATCTGGCCTAGCGACCTGGTGATGAACATATGATAACCCAAACAATACTAAACACAATTTAGATTTAAAAAACCAAAACAAACATTCTAATGAGCTTAAACGGTAGTCTATCGAGTACCAACTAGATTTTTCTTAAATTTGGAATGGCCTAATTTGAACACATCAAGGCCAATTTTAGAACGTAACTTAATAATCACAAAGACAACATTCTGGCAAACTAACATTATTCTCCTGTCAAAATCAAATTTACCCGCACTATTATTGAAAATCGCAAGGCCTAACCCGAGATACTGCTTGTTACTTTGCAGGATTTCCTATACGATCGCCACGCCACTACAGTGCCATTGGCGCTTTGATTTATATTTATAACCGTTATACATAAACGTACAGGGTGCTTTTATGACTACCATGTCGGCGGTTGTAAAGGTAAACAATATCGCCTCAGTTCGGGTCTCTGTCGACTGTGTGCATGACACGGATAATAATAGTTTCTTTCCGTGGCGTTCAGTGTTACGATGATAATAGCATTACAATTGTTAATCTGATGTCAGGATAAACTTACTGACAATAGCGGAGTTTTACCCAGGAAACACCGTGAAACAACCTTAATTATTTTGTAATTGGTGTAAAGCACCATTCAATAACATTGTACGATTACATTATGAAAAGAAACGACCCCGATAGCTCTACACAACGGCACAGAGTGATCAACGTCTACGGTGATCTCAAATCTCACAAAGGTAACCATTTTCCATGACGAGACACATAAAAGACAGGTAATTATGATGTTATTGAATACATTTTTTTAACGTGAAATAGATCGAAGAGAAAAAATGTATGTGCGCGGAAATGAATATCACAGGAAAATTACCTAACAAATCAAGCGCGGTTCATTTGGTTCGTTCGCCTTTCATTGATTGGGTATATCGTTGACAGCTTAAATTTGTGTCGCGTCTGGCAATTCGGGGATTCTTTTTGTGTCTCCGTAAACGAGATCATATACTGGGGTATTGGAGTGAGATTTGTGGGACTACAGTTCTAGCCTTTTGTCAAATGTAGCGTCCGGGACTATAATACATGCTAACGCACACTGAAATCCCAGTCTTCACTGTACGCAGATGCAATAATACCCACAATGCACCAGACTCGACTCTTTTTATAGATTAATCAGAGGATAAAAACAACCCACGTGATCAGAACCACGCGAAAAAGGACCTTTTTATGTTTAATTGGGTGCTGTAGACACCTTTAAAAGCTCTATCTCGGCGATAGGAGCTGTATGCTACACAAGGAACGGACAACGTTTATGTTTAAGATAAAAGAATCTTTCGATTAACAGTCCAATGATAGACCGATATTTCGTGATAATATAATGTTTTGTAAACTTGTTAACGGGAACAAATGTACACATGACCACTGGTATATAGCCTAAACTGGTAGATACATAAGAACAAAAAATATATTCAAAGTGATCGAAAGTGACCCGACTGACCGATTAGGTAATATATTACATGTATACAAACCGCCTCGGGGGTGTAGTGATAAGAGCGTCCGCTTCGAGAGTGCGATACCGCGGTTTGATCCCCAGTCAGGGTGGATTTGTGGTTCCGTCTCCGAATCCTGTCGGTATGTCCTTGGTTGTCGAACGGAAAGCTTGGCAACTCGTTCAACGCTCGTGTGTTTCCGCCAGATGTCAAGTTATCTCCCTCTTTTGGTTGACGATGTACTGAACGTTCAATGTTGAAAATAAACAGAACAATATTCTGTTCTGTTCTGTTGAATATGACGAAGACATTGATGGATCTTTTTATTTTATCATGTTGCCATACGTTATTGATTCGTATGATGGTTTGAACTTAAGTAACATCAATTAAGAAACAGAACAGTAACTTTTAATATAATTACTAATGACAAAATAATGGTACTTTAATACTCAAAAGTAAACAGTTAAATAATAAAATGCATTTAAATTGTAATTAGTCTCATTATAAACCGTCTATCCTTAAAATAAAAATGAAAATCGATTTATATTTACATTTCTGTACCCCTATAGGTACCCCCGATTTCCGGATCATTGATAGGTGTTAATCTGAAAGCAGTAAAGGGCAAACAATTAAACACAACACTCTTTCTAAGTTTGTCAGTGGAACGATATTAACAGGTACGAATACCATGAAGACGAAATGCGTTTAAGTCAAATTACGCTAAATTCATCCGCTGTCGTGCTGACCTACCCAAGTAGTCCATAAACAAACCATTTGTTTGAATAGAAATGAGTGTAAACCATCACCAGAATGCATTGATATAATATTGAGTTTAAAATCATTATGAATGTGTATAGGATGCTAGTACTGGAAATTATTGATTTGATCACTTTAAGCATTTTGACCTTGTTTGAAAAGTAGAGAATGCTAAACACTGGTTTTGTCCGGGCCCGATTTGGTCAAAAACCATTTTCGCCTGGTGAGTTCTTTCTTGCATAATGCATTATCCCCCCCCCCCCTTTTTCTTTGGATTGTTTTGAATCTTAGATGTAACTCTTTCCAATGGTATATGGTGTTCTACACACAAGGCACGCTTAGAACATGTGACAATTGAGGACTGAACTGGTCGATTTACATGGAAACAAAGCAGGAATTTGTTTGGTGTATTGTTACCTTTACAATCGCATGCAAATGCCTGTCGACATGTAGCTCAAACTTGTCAATCAAATCTGAACCTTTTCCAACATTGAACACATCTGAAGAAGACGAAAACGTCTAAACAGAACTTACATATCTTGCAAAAATACGTATACCAATTGTATATAGAAACATTGATTGTGACAAACGTCGTGTTGATGCGGATGCGTCGAAATCAATCTGTAAGTGGGAAAGGGATAAGCGAACAAACATTGATTGATTATCATAATTATGAATATCACATCCGATTGTATCCTTATTCATTGATACATGATGACCAATACAGCAAAACGAGTGGGCAGTGCCCATAATATTGCTATATGCTTTTAACAATTATCAATTAATCTATTCTTACGATATGAAAATAAAAAAACCTCGATTAAAATATTCGTGTGAAATTATAATTCCCTACATTAAATGAAACACATATATACAGGCCATTCACCGATTCCCCGAGTTCTCGTCATTAATTGCATAGTTGGTTTTTGCACAATGCGGCAACACTGGAATTAAAATCCGTTGACGCCAATGGTTCAATGAATAAACGCCAAATGAGTTTTAAATTACACGCTTGCAATAATGATTGGATACAATTGTGTCGCCGCGTGGGGCGAATTAGGGTCTCATTTCACTTCCGCTCTTGTATCACATCAAGATAGCTATTGATAAAGTATCGTGGGGCTACACGTTTAGTTGAATGCCCGCAAACGTTACATCTCCGGTAAAATACAAAACACGTGGACAGTAAAAACTATGCATGGAGCGACTTTCCGTATTCAAATACTTCCCCGAGTCTTCACTGTTCGTATATGTGGAAATACCTACTTTCGCCCATGACACGACACGAATGCACTTTAGATATTTCCAGGCTAAAATCCGTCTTTCTTTGAATGGGTGTAGCTCTGATTAGTATCAAGTGTTGATATAACATGACGTTTAAGTAGAGGGAAGTTTTTCCCGTTAAGCGTCAAACATAATTAAAAGTTAAATGACCACATAGTATGAAAATAAAGCATCGTTTTGATGTACAACTGATAATATGGATATATTCACAGTTATATATAGACATTTACTGCTTTTCTTCATTGACATGTGATTTATTCCACGAGAAAAAAACAGTATGGACTCTGCGTAAATTATCTACCCGGAACTGGCTCACGTGATGTAACTGAAAATACTGTTGGAAGCGACGTTAAACGAAAATACATACAGGACATAAATACATACAGGTCATAAATACATACAGGTCATAAATACATACAGGTCATAAATACAAACAGGTAAAAAATACATACAGGTCATAAATACATACAGGTCATAAATACATACAGGTCAAAAATACAAACAGGTCATAAACACATACTGGTCATAAATACATACAGGTCATAAATACATACAGGTCAAAAATACAAACAGGTCATAAATACATACAGGTCATAAATACATACAGGTCATAAATACAAACAGGTCAAAAATACATACAGGTCATAAATACATACAGGTCATAAATACATACAGGTCATAAATACATACAGGTCATAAATACATACAGGTCAAAAATACATAAAGGTCATAAATACAAACAGGTCATAAACACATACAGGTCATAAATACATACAGGTCATAAATACATACAGGCCATAAATACATACAGGCCATAAATACATATGGGTCATAAAGGCATTCTTGAAGCCTGGCGAGAGGTCGGTTTTCGCGCGACGCTGTTCATCTGTGTAAGGCGGGCCAAGATTTTGTTATCAATACAAAAAAGTCACGTAAGGACGAGTTCCGTATGATCTGATTTCAGACAAGGATTTCAGACGGTAAACCAGTATATGATCTTATTTCCAGAAATATCAAACTTATCGTCATTGAAATATGTGTATAAAAATACATATGCTAAGAAACCAAATTGATACAGCTTCACAGAAGTTTCTTGTATCATTGATAAGTCTGATAAACGAACGGTACAGAGCTAGATCGTAATGCGCGGCTGCGTCGGCTGATCCCGATCGATTAACGTTAGTCGCAAAAGCTGCACGGTTGGTTTTCAGAGAGCGCCGTTCATAGCATGTGATTCAACTGATTCCCGGTTCAATAACACAGTCCCGAGGGAACCGGTACTCATTTATATCAGCGCTGACATTATTAACACCGATCGTTTCATCTTTTATATTTTAACGATTGAAATCCGGAAAACGATAAGATCATTTGGGACACGGCATGAAACAGTTGTAACTGAAATAGGTATTTTTTTTACCACGGTTTATCATTCGCCATAAGGTCTTCATAACCGTTAAACCATTTTCCTTGATATATAATGGAAATTTAGGTGCCATTGCTCGTCCGCTTAACCATGGTATTCCAAATGGGTTTTTAAGTTACAACCGTTTTACGCCAAGTCCAAAATTTGGTTCACGGCATGGTAAATCCGATATTTATTTTAGTTTTTCAAATTATTGGCAATTCTGGTCAAATTACATACGTTCAAGCCGGTTTTAAATGTAACCATTTACCCAGACACTTTCGTGATGTTTTTAAAGGACCACATGGCGAGTAGATCTAGAGGAGGTACAGGCTGATCTGAATCGACGCCTGTCACCTATTATCGATGGTCGGTTGTTGTGAGACGTGATCTATCTGAAAACGCACGAGTGAAAATCGATAACATTAATGATGTATCTTCCTACTGGTGACTAGATAAGGATGAGATAAATTCGTCTCTTCCCGACAATGTCTCATTGATGGCTCAAATACACCCTATGTTGTGGGTACTCTAGAGAATCGTCTCAATTGAGTACCTACAACATAGGGTTTGAGTGTCATTTGAGGATTTAGGGATGTGAAAAAGGCTCTCCTTATCTAGAAATTCCTAGCCTAGTACTGCTTTGTTTTTTAAATAAGGGATCATGAATAAGTGAACAGGTGTTGGGTTATGACTGAAATAATTTTGAAAACGGCATTAAATGCCAATCGAACAAGTGTAATGATGAATCTCCTTATATAGCTAACGATATGTCCAAGATTAATACCGATCTTTTGTAAGTTCGAACGGAAATCGCCGAGCAGATTTACTTCGAATAAACGGAGGCGCCTTACCCATTTAGGGTGGTCTACCTTAAAGCAACTCTAAAGAAGTCGATAATTTAAACGTGTTCTTACGTTCATCATGGACGACAGAAGAGCAGTTTGCATTAAATAATTCATTAGAAAGCTTTTAAACCTTTTCCATATACAACAAATCTGCAACAGACGAGTTGAACTAAATTTGGCAAAAGCTATGGTTGGGAAATCTCTAAAAGTGAAAACATTATACATTGAATAAAGTTGACACATTGATGCAAAATAAGAAATTGTTCGTTATGAGAAGCTTTTACCTTTGCAACGATGTTTGAAAAAGTCGCCTGCAGCAAAGGCCTCAGAAAGAGCATGTATAAAGGAAAGGGTCAAGTCATATAGCGGTAAGATGTTTTGTATTAAGAAAATCGTTATATTTGCGCACTAAATGGAATTAAGAATGCAACATGTTTCGCATGTCAGTCTCAAACATTAAACATTTAAATCATATACGAGAGGCGTTTATCAAAGAAAACAGTTCGGCATTAACGACCAGTGTAGTTCCATATCGGCAGGCGTAGCTAGATCTAGATATGTATTACTCACCAATAAGTCGAAGACGGTTTAATGAGAAATTTCTGGAAAGCAGTTTTTAGCATGAAATGACAGATCGTTTTCCTCACGTGTAATAATTAAGTTACGTTTGGTTTTCATGCAGTCGCCTTAAATATTTCCCAAATTTAACAGATCTAGAGCAGAAGAAAACATTCAAGTGTAGATAGTACAGTTCTCTATAACTTTAAGTATAAAGTTTAAAACATTGTGATAAAGGAGAAATTGCTCGTTTCAAAAAGTGGTCTGCAGCAATGGCATCAGAAAGAGTCTGTTTGAAGGACATGGTCAAGTCATATAGCGGTAACATGTTTTGTATTTGAGAAAGATTGAGAAAGAAAACTGTTATATTTGTAAACTATATGGAATTAAGAATGCAACATATTTCGCTTGTAAGTCTCAAACATTGGACATTTAAATCATATAAAAAAGACGTTCGGCATTTGCGCGATCAGTGTAGATTCATATCTACAGGCGCAACCTTCTATGCCTCTGCAGTATTCATCAATTATGCTATCTATGGTTTAATTGGTTTTCTGTAAGGCAGTATTCATTTTTTTCCTATAGACAATTCTGTAAAGCATGGCAGACAGATCGTATTCCTCACGTGTAATAATTACGTTAGGTTTGGTTTTCATGGAGCAGCGTACCGCATGTATGGCGCTTGAATAATTCAATAAATATACAACAGACGACTCTGAAAACATCCAGGTGTAGATATATAAGCTCTAAACAAATTAAAGTATATTAAGTAGATAAGGTTAAATCCATCGAGGTAAAAGTCGAAATTGTGAGCAATTTTTCTTTTTGGTGCAGTGCTTTCCAAACTCGTCGTCTACAAATGCATTAAAATGCGTCTGCAAATTGG
>JAUELF010142201.1:0-15053 GCA_031471495.1 Clinocardium nuttallii | reverse complement strand
CTGTGTAACTATGCTGTTGCTTTGAACTTTCGCATACATGTACTTATTCCGGGTCATTATATGACCCTGTATGTCAAGTCACATAACTCTGGAATGGATTTTGACTTAATTGTGCCCCTTTTTGGAATTAGAATTTTGGTCAAAACTTTGCATGCAAGGCCTTTTCTCAGACACTGTATAAGCTGTTGCTTTGAACTTTCACATACATGTACTTATTCCGGGTCATTATATGACCCTGTATGTCAAGTCACATAACTCTGGAATGGATTTTGACTGAATTGTGCCCCTTTTTGGTCAAACCTTTGTGTGCAATAGGTGTGTGACTTTACCTAATGTTCTGTTCTTAGGTAGGCCCTGATTGACGATGGCCCTGATCAATGTGGCATTCCTTTGTTTATGATATTTTACCCTCAACACATGTTGTGATAGAGATCTGGAGAATTTGTTAATCACAATATGATACATTCATTAGCAAACAGCTTATGAAAACAGTGTGGCAAAAGGTGAAATTGTTCATAATGAGAATATTTTACCCATGCTGCATAAATTGTAGTTATTGCAACAAGTTGAAATTATGAGCAATTTCTTTTTTGCCACATTGTTATCAAAAGTCATCTTGTAGATGCCTCAAAAGTGGGAAAGGATTTATTTATAATTTGTTAATATATATATTAGACCTTTGTTATTGCTCAATCTAGCATGATTCTGCACTGACAGTGAAAACTGTGATAATACTGTTTATGCCAATCTTTCTTTCTTTATTCTCATTTTATTTTCACTGAACCACTTATTTTTCCACTCAAAAAAACTTTTTTTGACCATTGATAATAAATATATTTCACTAATGTATTTAAACTTAGATCTGAACATTCCTGTTGTCTGTCTGTCTCTTTGTCTGTCATTCTTTCACATATTCATATAAATGTATTGGCATATGACATGTATGATTGTTGGAACTAGTTGATTATTGACCTGATCAGGTATTTGATTCAGAGTAACTAATCATGATCTAATTGTAAAACTAAGCATTTAATTGATAAGAATTGAAAATGGATAAATTGCTTATGCTTATTCTCCTTTCCCACAATGTTTGTAAAAGTTTATTGCTGCATAGGTGTTGAACATAGTATTTATCATTAACTATGATAAGGCAGAGAACTCAAATACATTATTAATGCATATCAACTTTTAATGCCGCTGCAGCAGATAAATCTTATCCCTTTCCCACATACAGAAAGCTTTCTGATGCCTTTGCAGCAAACAAGTTTTGAGTGCAATTTCTCGTTTTCTCCACTATATTTGCAACTTTATATTCAAAATTGTTCTTTCATTATGAGACAGTTTTCATGTTCTTTAGGTAATGTTTTCAAAGTCTGCTGCATATTTGTTTTAAAGTGGGATAGGTTTAAAAGTAATATCAAAGATCGAGAAATTGTTAAAAACCAGCAATATCTTTTTTCCATATCAAATTTACATTTCCAATTGTTTAGATGTCCGAAACAGTAAACTGTAAAATGTCATATTAGGAAAAAGGTATTATGACATGGTAGAGACTAAGATATGCTCACCTTTGTCACAATGTTTTCAAAATTCATCGGCTGCTGTGACATCTAATGTCATCTGTATGAGAGAAAGGGTTTAATCCATCACCTGAACTACCATTTTCAGTATCGTCCACATCTGAACAAAACGCTTAGACAAATATTGTGGGAAAAGGAGATTTAACTATTCAATTTATTCTTTTTCCCATTTTTGTACATTATTTTGGATGTCTTCATGCTGAAAATTGTTTATTAAATCTGTATTTATCAGAGACAAATTATTCTAGTCTGTGCACACAGTATGAAATACATGTATATCTGTTCATTGTTTAATTTCATAGATATTTGATATGTATTTGTTCACATTCAGCAATGCAACCCTTTAACACTTTATCCATATGCAAATTTAGACTGCCTTCCCCATGTAAAAGATGCATATTGACTTATCTGCTGCAGATATCTATTGAAATTATTGTGGCAAAAAGATGAACATATTTTCAATGATGAATATCTCCTTTTGTCATGATGTTTTCAAATGCATAAAATATCAACATTTTCTTTGATAGAAATTCCCTTTACATTTGTCTGGATGTAGTCAGCTGCATATGTTTTGCATGTTGGAATGAGTTAAATGAATAGATTTAAATGTTCTATATCAACACATAGTTTTATCTGAAATGAAAAGCCAATATGTCAAACAAAGATTTGACAAAGAAAGAACTTGATGCCAAACTGTCATATATACACATTGGTTCACCATAGTGTTAGCTCACCTGAACATGAAGTGCTCAAGGTGAGCTATTGTGATCACTCACAGTACGTCATACATTGTTTGTCATGTGATGTGACTCTGTTAAAATCTTTTTCTCAGAAACACTGGTCTGATTTCAAGATAATTTCATGGGAGCCCTTAATTATTAAAATTTGTTCAAAGAGTTTAATTCCAAGTAGAACTTTGGTTGCTTCAAAATCTTCTAAAAAGTACTTGCCCAATTTGTAAATTATTTGGCACAAATGCTCAATGGGTGACCCTCTTCCATGAGTGTTCAAATTATTCTGATCCGTTGAAAAACATGGCCATTAGGGCTCTTCCAAGTTTGTTCATATTATTGTGAAAAGTGAAAAATCTTCTTATTCAAATGTATAGGCCCGATTTGAAAATGATTTGCACAAATGTACCCTGGGTGAACGTCTACCAAGATTGTTCTATTTATTTTGATCTGTTGAAGGGGAGCGGGGCTTGATTTCCTTTAAAATCTTCTTATACAAAAGTGCTGGCCCGATTTGTAAATAATTTGGCTTAACTGTTTTAAAATTCTTGTGCATCAGGCGAGAGATTGAGGACCATTACGGTCCTCTTGTGTTAAGCATTTATCTAATATGATATTTTAGAGTTATCTGCTTTGAAATTTTGGAGAAAAAATGTTTTACATCAGGAAAGTTAAAAGTATTAATACAAAGTTGAAAGTATTGTTGAAATATTCTTTCTTGCTTACAGCAAATTCATCATATGCCATATGTTTCACAGAATGGGTTGAAGTTTAATGAACTTTGATTAATTTTTTCAAACACACTTCTTTATTTATACAGTAGAATCTATTTATTTAGTAAATTAGATAAACATCTATTAGTAAATACAAGTACAATACAAACTTTTGAAAACTTTTGTCTAATCCAGAAAACATTGGACATCTATGTAGCAGTAGGATAAAAAAGAAGAAATTGGTCAAAATGAGCAATTTATTTTCTGACACTTTTCAACTCAACAGCAAAATAATAGGTTTAAAAATTCCACAGAGATGATAAATCTATTTACGGTTTCAATGCAGATGACTCCAAGCATTACATATTTGGCAAAAAAGATTTAATAGACGATCGTCAACTTATGAAAATCTCTGCTTTGAAAACATCTAAAACAAATATTCTGAAAAGTTTAAATTTAAAACAGAACTGAAAACACTGTCAAACTAAAGGAGAAATTGCTCACTATTAGTTTTTTCTCCTTTGTTTCGCAACAATTTTGAAAAGTTGTCTGCTTAACTGCATGCAAACCACATTTGAAAGCATCTCTTTTCTCTTTTTGCAACAATTCATGATACTTTATTTATCATAGATTTTCCTTAATGATTTCAAAGTCGTCTACTGTAGATATGTTGTACATGTAAGTGGAAAAAAATTATGTAAAATTGGTAATTAACCCATTCCCTCATATATACGTTTCTGACGCCTCTGCAGCAGACGGCTTTTTGAAAACATAGTGACAAAAGAAGAAATTGCACAGAACATGCAATTTCTCCTTTTGCCACAATGTTTTCCACTTTTTTTCATAGGTTATCCATTCAATTATGGAGATGTTTTATTTTTTTACAAAAACTGTTCAAAGTCGTCTGCTGCAGAATTATCGTATGAGGGAAAGGGTTAATTAAGCCATACATTGTACAAAAGTTGGTTCCAGTAGTGAGTAGAATCTTCTTGTCAAAATAAGCATTCCTGCAGGTTTAACCAGCTGAAGGGACATTTGATGGTTGTAGATAAAGCTTTGTGTACGAGCTGTTGCTATTGAATCTAAATTTACAGGTTATCAGATCTTTTTCTAAAGCTCTTGTGACAAAAAGGTGAAATGTGTATGCAAGTGCTAAATGATTCAACCTAACCATCACCTTGATCCTCTTGGTCGATAGCCTTGAAATAAGATAGTATAAGTGTCCATTTATACCCCTTCCAAATATAAAATTCAACTTCAAGCTTACGGAGTCTGATAAAATTGTGAAACATTATCAAGGTCTTACCTATGTAGGCCCATATTGGGCATTATTGTAAGTCCTAAAAGATGTGACTTGACCAGAGCTCGAACCTTGAACCTCTTGGTATGAAAGAGAAAAATTGACCACTTTGCTACAAAAGCAAGCTATATAGCAAGGCAGAATAAGTGTCACCTCATACATGTACCTTCAAGGCTTGGCTTCATGTAGATTTAGATCAGACTGCATGACAACACAAAACTATCTGGGTCTACATCCTTCTAAAATGTCCTGTAGTTGTTTTTGTATTTTCCTATACAGCCTCACAGGGGACACACGTTCACCTACTGATGTATATTGTCAAGTGACACGTGTTCCTAGGATTTTCTTGAGCATGGCTCAAATGATTCGCTATGTGTATAATAATTTATTTGTTACTCTGTTGATTTGAAATGAAATAAAGTATTTGTTTTCATAGTCAGTTTTACTATAATTTTATTTTTTCATTGTTTACACAATATGATTCTTGTCTAATGTGCTTGGCAGTGATCTCTGTTTAAACTAGAATGGAGTGTTCCGCAGAGTATGTGTGTTACCTGCACCTGCTTGCTCATTGAAAGCATTACGAAAAAGTGTGATGGACCGTCAGACAAAAAAATAATTATTTCCTAAGTGCCTACCATGCTACTCAGAGCGACACAAAAATGATTCCTATTTGTGTCTTAATTGACACTTATACTCATCATTAATTATGCAAGGGTTGATCATTTACACTCAGGAAATGGTAGAAGTAGACGGACATATAGATTCATAGAACATGAATACCCCTTTCCCAGGAGTAGACGCCTTTTGACACATCTGCAGCAGACTACTTTTGAAAACATTGTTTGAAAACGAAAAATTGCTCATAGTGCATTTTTTTTTACTTTTACCACAATGTTTTCAAGTACCTATAAGTGTACTTTTCATTTATTGAAATATTTTATAGTTTAGCCTAGATATTTTCAAAGTTGTGTGACATAGATTTGTTTCATGTAGTATACAGGACATTTTTTTCAGAAACGGGCTATGAGGTTAGCTTGATGTTTTATCTCTTTATACAAGGTATATAAATATAGGCAAAAACACCACATCAATGATAAAATGTTTAATAGGAATGTCGAGGATGAGCAAATTCCACCTCATTACAAACATATCCATAGCTGAATACAAAACAGCTGTATATGCAGGGGCGTAGCTTGGCAATAATCAATGTGTAGGCCGCCTCGTGAAAAAATGTACATTGTGGACTCTGCGTAAAGTATCGATCCGGATCAGCCTAAGCATGCCACACAGGCGGATAGACACTTTTCGCCTCGTGGATTTTCTGTTTCAGGAATTACTGCTCTATAAATCTATCCCCCTAAGACGGAATGTGTCGGCCAGATCAGTCTGCACGGACAGCGCAGGCTGATCTGGTCGATACATTACGCAGATGCCTTTTGAGAAAAAATGTGTAGGCACGTGCCTACAGTGCCTAAAGGAAGCTACACCCTTGATATATGAATCATAAAATATAATAATTGTTTTGAAATATGTCTCATTTGAGCCACATACCTCATGGGAAAACTGACCTTTGGTCCTTTCAAACAATGAAGATCCAGATCAGCTTCCACCACAGTGTGATCTAGATTTTCCCTGTTAGTATTTTAAATTTTTATAAGCTAAACCCTTTTTCCTCTTGCAGATGTATCTGCAACAAAGATGACTTATGCAAACATTGATAGGAAAAAGGAGAAATGAATCAGGAGTGATTTCTTCTTTTACCATAATGTCTCAAGCTCTTACCATGGATTTAGCTTTTCCATTACATGTGTTTAAAGTCTTCTGCTGCAGATTTGTTGTATGTTTGAAAGGGTTTAGAATTCTACAAACAATAAATAGTTGAGCTGATACAGACAAATTTATACCGCTTTTGAAATTATTGTGGCAAGTCTGTAACAGATTCATATTTATAATGTTTTGCCAATGGTTTGCAACTCTAAAGATATTCTATCAGATAAATGATCTAGGACAGAAGGCAACTGAGAATGTGCAAAAAATCGACACCCACACATAATGTTGATGATGCACATGTTGGGATAAAATCTCATCCCTTTTCTTGTTAACAAACAATATGAAACCATCAGATGAGATGAAAATGTACAAACAATGTAACATGTATGAACTGGGTATAATGAACTTAGTCTAATTAACATGTTCATGAGGAAATAAAAAGTATAAAAATACCTGAATATTTGTATTAGACCAAAAATGGCACAAACTAAACTAAATCATTAGACAAAAATCACACAAAACAAGCGGAACTAGAACTCAAATTACTAGTGATTTGTACCCTCAGAATATGCCTTCACCCATGATTGATCCATAAGCCATTTACCACATGCAGATGTATTTATAGCATATGACTATATATAGAGTTATGCGACTTGGTATAGACATGCGTATTGTTCCGAGGAACATGTGTACCAAGTTTCAATTGAAAATGTTCAAAAGATTTTGAGTTGAAGATTGTGACGACACCAAGGGTATCACAATACCCCAACATTTTTTCTTCAAAATACAGATGAGCTTAAAATGGAAAAATATAATCAAATAAATCTTTCAATTGTCTGAATTCAAACAACAATAACAGGACTATTTCATAAAGAACTGAAAATATTACTTAAAACCCTTTGCAATAGCTTAATTTTAAACTCTTGCATCGCAGGTGGCAAGCATTTGGGCCTTTTTTGTTTTAAAAAAACAACGTTGTGGCAAAGGCATTTTTGCTCCCTTTCAAACAATTCTTTCTTTTTATGTTAATAAGATGTTTGATAGAAACCAAGACATTAATATAATTTCACAAATAGCATTTACTACAACATTCATAGTCACCATGAAAATCGAGTTTATTTTCCTGATAAATTAACATGTCAGTGCTTGATACAGTTTTCTACATAATTATAGCTTTTTAGGTAAGACAGCTTTAAAGTTTTTATAAAGGTTTGAAATAAATGTGTGCATACTACAATGCATGAATGATTAATAACAAACCTTTATTACGATAGCCTTTCTAAAACCTGTCTAACACGGACTTGTTATATAATCAGGACAATGTCACACTACAACACATCTTCCGCATATAAAACCTTTGACAGCTGGAACTGATTTTTATGAAGCCACCAGTTTAGAGCCAGGCTAGAGTCAGCGCATCTGTGCCATCTGGCCTGGCTCTATATTGTTGGCTGTTTAACTCAAAAATATTCTCGTCTTCATATCCCTTTATATTGGCTATGGACTCTTCCAAATGCAAAAGCAGGACAATACCAATTAAATAAATCCAGGCTTTAAAGGGCTTATTTTATGACTGAGTGAATATGCATTGCAAGAATCTTTAGTTAAAACAAGTTTCTGTCATGTATATAACCATTGATTTGAATTACTCTTCCAGTCACAATAAAAATATAGACCACATGCCACAAAAACCCTACATTTGACTACAGACAAAAATTAAGCAATGTCACACTAAAACCAATATTTGATTGACTAGAGTTTAACATCATTTTCATCAGTATTTCAGCTACATCACAGTGTTTAGTTCAACATGTGTCATCTTTCCTGGCTAGCTCGCACCTCTACTCCATACTTCTAAGGTAACTAGCTACCTTTCCCCATAGACTATTAAGCCCAATTGTGCAAGAAGAATGATGCTATTTAAAGTGACTTGTCAATCATCAGAAAGAAAAAAGTCTGTGTTCAAACTCACGACTCCTTCTTCAATGGCCCATGACATTAGCCACTATGCTATTGTGACTCAACATCAACCTTTGAAACACTTTTAAACCTTTCTCACATGCAGACACATTTTGAGGCATCTGCAGCAGAAGAATTTTGAACTCATTGAGGCACAATGCATTCACTTCATTCAATTTCATTTATAGTAATTTGTCCGTACGAGGGAAAGTGTTGGATAAGCAAATGGCTTTTGAATGATTGCATGTTTAAAATTGTTGGTGTTTACTACAACTAGTCTCCATAGACCTGTATGCTTGATGAACCAAATGGCCAACAGTTTGTTTATAAGTATGGTGTTTCAGGCCTCTCTCAACAATTCTTCAGTTATATCACTGCATTTCCTGGGTAAGTTACCAGTTCTACTGGACAAGTTATCCTAACACTGGCGAGTCTTTCAAAATGCCAAACTCCCAACCCTGCATGTCAAGGAGGGAAAACCATTACTACCATTTTTAAAAGTAATTGACGAACAGGGAAGAAAACAATCAGACTTGGTCGATGTGCAGGCTGGATCTGGATTTCCCCGCTCACAAAGTTCAGGGGGATTTGTTTTTCTTGTGTAGAGGTATATGTCTCGCAGAAGAAGGATAGCTTTTTCAATGTCATTACTATTAAAAATAAATATCACAGTCTATCAACAAAAAAACAATTTACATCCATTTTATTGCTGCTAGCTAATGTAGCACATGAGAATACATAGAACATTTTTAAATTTAAATTACAATAAAAAAAGAAAAAGAAAACATGTTAAAACTCCTTCCTTGCAAATGTCACATATTACATACATAAAAAGATCATCAAACTGACTAAACTAGTCATGTGATAGCCTGACAGGTAAATGTGTAGAAGGAATATTTAGCAACAAGAAAAAATCTGTATAACGGAAAACATTTAATGAAAATAAAATAAAATAGGACAAAAAGAAATAATTTGATCATCATAACCTATTTCTCCATTTCAAACATTTTTTACCCCAAAAGGTAGCACATTTTTTTGTCACGTAAGAGGCTATCAAACCATTATACAATTTATCCCATTTGCAGACGTATCTGCAACAGACGACATAATAATAGACAATATCTCCTTTTTTAATTGAATGTTTTCAACTTGATTTAATAATTAAACTTCCATTTATAGAGATTTTTAATATTCTTGGTCAGATATTTGCAGTCATCTGCGACATATTTGCTGTATGGGGGTGGGGGGGAGGGTAAACCAATGTGAGACCGATTTACAAGCAACCAAGTTTAAATTCTCCATAAATAAAGTATTCTGCAAAAGGAATATGTGTCGACTGGCTGCTTATACCCATTCCCACATACATTTTCTGACACTTCTGCAGCAGACGACTTTTGAATAATTGTGGCAAATGGAGAAATTGTTCATATTGAGCCATTTCTCCCATTTGAACATGTTTTCATTTTTATTTTATAATTATACCTCCCCTACTTATATAGAAATTTCTAAAATGTTTGCAAGTATGTTAACAAAGTCGTCTGCGGCAGATTTGTTGTATGTGGGATAAGGTTAAACTTAAAGAGAATTGGAGAAATGATATGTAAACATAGTACATTGTACATTTGAAAACTTTGATGGAAAAAATTGGTCAAAATGTGAAAATTCTCCTTTTACCACTATGTTTTCGACTTAATATACAAAATGATAATACTACTTTGTTCACAAAGCTGTTTTCAGAGCAGATGACTCTAAAAACACAAAATCAGATGAACTGTAAATAGATTAAATACATGGAGCATATTAAGCAGGAGTCTAGGTACGGAGGAGTAAACCAGTTTTCAGTCCACAATAAATCCCCTCAGTGCAAAAAACCCTTTCTACATATAGACGCTTTCTGACTCATCTGTAGCAGATGACTCTAGAACAAATTGTGCAAAAAGGACAAATTGCTAAAATCACATTCCACAATGTTAAGAATAGTTTTCAGTAATTATACCTTCATTTGTAGAGATTTTTCTTCAAAATTGCTTGCTGCAGATTTACTATATGTCAGAAAGGGTTGAATTATCACTCAATTAAACCTTATGTTGTGGCCATGTGGGTACAATGTTCTCAATGAATAGATTTATAATGGCAAAACAGAAATTAAGAATACAAGATATGCCCCTTTCTCCCTTTCCCACATACAGACACTTTCTGACGCCTGTGCAACAGACGACTTTTGAAAACGTTGAGGCAAAAGGAGAAATTTATCATAATGAGCAATTTTTCCTTTTACCACAATGTTTTAATCTCTAATTATTATACTTTCATTTTTTTTGAGAATGTTTACAGTCGTCTGATGCTAAGTTGTTGTATGTGGCAAAGGGTTATAGGGAGCTCTGAGAAAATTGTCTATCTGTTATAGCGAGATTTCTGATCGTAAGGTTTCTGATGGTACCCCGTTTGGTACTGGTACTCTAGGTTGGCCTCCGTGCGACCCATAATAGTTTTCTGAAATTGAAGTATCTTCAGGTCCTTCAGCTTCAAAAGGTGTTCTAGTCTGTCAATTTTTGAAAGTAATATCTGAAATGACAAGAAAAGCATAATATTTAACCCTTTTACAAATAGAGCGAGATCTGCAGCAGACAACATTTTAGAGGAGAAAATAGAAGATCCTCTACAAAGTACGTCATACTTTTCTCTCTGCCAAATGGTTCTGCTGCCAAAGCATGAAAAGTGGTCTGCCCTAGGAAAAGGGTTAATACAATTATAACAAAGACTTACGAAAATATCATTATTTCCTAAAAGGAACATTTCTACAAAATTAATTTGAAATCAGCGAGAAACTTTCTGAGGAGGAGATTTTTGAAGTTTTCACTTATTATAACCATATAAGGCAAAACAGCCCTTGGTCCTGGCGGAAGGATTTTCATGAGGACATTGAGAGGATAAAGATGTTGATGCACGGCTGACGACAAAGGGCAATCCCAATAACTCACCTTGAGCACTTAGTGTGTACTATATAATTTATTTACCATTGCATTGATTGTTTAATATGAGAATTCTCATTCCTTGTGATTTTACCTGCTTATAATAAGAACTTGTTTGTTATATATAAACATACTTATCCCTCAGGATAGAATTCCCTTACCAGAATTGAATGGAAAATAAACTCCTTATTTCCTTTCATCCTTACTTATATATATTGTTCTTGTACCAAATAATTATCAGACTACTTCAAGGACAAAAACCTTTTACATGTATATTGCAATTGCCCAAAACCATGTTAAAGTGATAAAGTATCAGTATCTAAAAGATGCCGGGTAAATATTAGTACATGTAGTTATTGGAAATTATTGATATAACCCTTTACTATATATGCGATATAATTGCAACAGACAATTTTGTAAACATCAATGCAATATGACAAAAAATCCCTAGAATAGAGTTGAAACATAGCAAAAGCAGAAATCATTTTCTTCTTTTGTCACAATGTTTCAAGAAGTTAATTATTTGCCATAGATGTGTCAAAATATGTTTGGAAAGGGTAAAGGACGGGATATAAGGATATGACAGTTTTTATCATTAAAAAGAAGGAGTTAATTAATTAGAACAAACATACTGAAAATGATATTTTATAGATTAAAAGCATCAGGACTTTTAAGTGATTACAAAAGACATAATAAAATAAGACAACTGATTAATTCAAGAACACTTTATCACACAATATGAACAAAATAACACAGAAGCTAGAAACCGAATACTTGAAACAATAACCATATTTCAGTGTCTCATGATCAGCTGAGAAAAGAAAAGGTCAAATGATATCATAAGTCCTAATCGTCCTCTTTCAAACCAGACTAACCCTAATCTCCTCTACACAATCAACAAATGAGACAAACTTACTACCCTGACAAAAACCCTTCAACTATTCAAAACCAAAAGTGAAATAAGAACAATCAATGAGAAAGAACTGACATCTTCTTATCAAAAGCCAATCATCAAAAATAAAAATAGATTTTTGTTTTTTACCCCCAAAATTTTGCTATACACATTGGAAAAAGGAAATGTTCATAATGAGATTTTTTTTTCTGTTGCCTATAATGTTTTCTGCATTTGACAGCTTGACATCCAAAAAGATTAATCAGGAAATAAGCTTTTAATTGAGTGTTTGCATTTCAGTTGTGATTTATACTCATTATAACCCAAAAAGATGCATTAGGCACACAAACACACCAGTACTATTAGAATTATCACACAAGTCACACAGAACATAAATAGAAAGCTTTTGCACCTTCATAGATTTTGATAAATTGGACCGTAACACTATCCATGTCATTTTCGTTGCTGCTGCATTGGTGGGTGTCGCATCTGAGCTTCATTGCGTACTCCAGTGGGTCGAGTTGCTTCAACACGATTCTGTAGATCCTCAATTCGCATGTCTTTTAAATGAAGCAAATGTTCTAACCTTCCTATTTTGGCATGTAAAATCTATGAAATAAAAATAGTGCAAAATAGGACGATTAAAAAAGCTAGAGTTATTAAATGATGTATGTATAATGAATGTATAGCACCAAGGGTTATAGGGCATATTGAAGGCAATAATCGCGCAAAGGTTTTCCCCTTAATCAAACTGATTTGGAAGACTAAATATAATTGTCCTTGTAAATAGGACTGTAGTATGATGTAACAAGATCAGTTTATATTAAATATTTAGTAAACTGGCCTTGTCATGTTTTCATTAACAGTTCAATCAACACGATAATACCAAAGCACAATTTTCCATATGCAGACGTATTTGAAAAAGACAACTTTTAAAACCTTGTGGCAAAAGGAGACATTTCTCAAATAAAATTAATTAAAATTCAAGTAAAAAGTTTCAGGATATGACAATAGCTCACATCAACAATTAGTCCTTAAGTTGTGATAAAAAGTTGACTAAAAGTATTGTAGTAGAACCAAACCACCAAATTAAACAATAACAGACAAAACTTAATTGTTTCCACAACAAAAGTAACCAAATCAAATATGATATTGGCTTTGACTAAGGTGAGATCAGGTACAATCATCATTTATTTGTAAACTTTTAATTGGTTGAACATGCAGAAAATTCTCTAATCTACATGAAGTTTTTCAGCACGTAATTAACGTAACATTTAACTATTTATTTACAGCGACCTCGACTTCAACTTGTGTGACCAAATAAAGTCCAAATCTGATTATCGATCTATGCAACAATGAACAAGGACTAGTGCCAGTCTGATTATCAGGTCTCAAATGTTGTTGAAAACCTGATTAATGAAGGTTCCTAATGAATGCTTATTTGACCTTTCTCAAATACAACAAATTTGTGACAGCTAAAAAAAATTGAAAATATTTTCTGATTCTTTGTAAGTATATATTTTGTATACATTAATGAGCAATTTCTCTTTTTGCAACAGTGTTTCCAATTGTCGTTTGATCCAGGTGCACCTAAATGTGTCTGCAAGTGAGAAAAGATTAAAAATATAACATTTTAAAACTTCTTTTTTAAAACAGTTATTGCCTATAACCCAAGTTGTTTTGACAGAAATTGTTATACATTATACATGTATGATAATAGATAGAATTGTGACATGTTATGACAACAATACAAATGCAAAACGATGATTTTTTTTTTTTTTCAATTTTGAAAGCGTAGCTGGCTAATTTGACCAATTTAGAGGAAAATTACAGCTGTTTTGACCCTCTCCCTCAAATAGACGCTTTTAGATGCCTCTGCAGCAGGTGGCTTTTTGAACACATGACAACCACAGAATAAATCCCTCAAAACAAACAATTTCTCCATTTATCACCATGTTTTCAACTCTATTTAATTATTGTACTTTCATTTAACCCTTTCCCTCATATAACAATTCTGCAGCAGAAGACTTTGAACATATTTCGTCAAAAAATAGAAAATCTCTATAATTGAATGGATAACCTACTATGACTAATAGAGGAAAACATTGTGGCAAAAGGAGAAATTGTTCAAATTTTGTTCGGGTATGTTTTCAAAGTCGTCTGCTGAAAGATTTGCTGTATGTGGGAAAGGGTTAATCAGGTAATTGTTATATTTCAAAGTATTTAAAACTATGAAAACTTTTAGAGCCAAAAAACAAATCAGTGTGGAAAGAGTTTAAAGCAACAGACTTCTACAAAGTTGTAAAATTTAATCTCTCAAATATTTACTGCTTGAGGACACGATCATAAGTTGGTACTTGCATTATTTAACCTTTTCCAACATACAATAAGTTTGAAGCAGACCACTTTGAAAACATCAATTCAATCAGATCTTTAAAAACACTCAAATAAAACTATTGAAAATATTTTTTAAAAAAAGAACAATCTTTGGATAGATTTGAAAACATAGTGACAAAAGGAGAATTGTTCATCATTAGCAATTTTTCCTACAACAATTTTTTGAGAAGTCATCTGATGCAGAGCTGTATGCCAGAAAAGGGGTCTATAGACTGATGCTTCTTTGACAATTGATAGTAAAGTGAAGTTAGGAAAATTAATGTGTAAGTGTTAAAAAGTGACCAATCCAAGATGTTTTTTATCAACATTTAATTATTGACAAAATTAGTAATATTGGTTAAAAAGATAAATGCTGCCAGAGTGTAAAACTATATTGTTCAGCCAATGACTTCATTGAACCAGTGAACGTTGCAAGTCAAAGCTCAGAAGTGTTTGCTAAGTTTCAACCATCATACAGGCAGGCAACAGAAAAGGGGGCTGTAGTTCTAGCAAAAACAGAAGTGAAAGGGACAACTGCAAAACTTGACAATTTTGCTAAATAGTATACTTCAAATTTTCTAGAATTATCATGTTTTCAAATGGGGGAATCTTAGTATAGCTTATCTGGTAAATGGTTTACCTTTACCCACATACCATAAATCTGTAATGGTTAACCCTTTCCCACATACCATAAATCTGTAATGGTTAACCCTTTCCCACATACCATAAATCTGTAATGGTTAACCCTTTCCCACAT
>JAUELF010142091.1:0-15053 GCA_031471495.1 Clinocardium nuttallii | reverse complement strand
TTAAGTGTTATGTCATGAATCTAGGTTAACTGTATCCTCGACGGCTCATTGCTTTAAGTGTTATGTCATGAATCTAGGTTTACTGTATCCTCGACGGCTCATTGCTTTAAGTTAAATGTCATGAATCTACGTTTACTGTATCCTCGACGGCTCATTGCTTTAAGTGTTATGTCATGAATCTAGGTTAACTGTATCCTCGACGGCTCATTGCTTTAAGTGTTATGTCATGAATCTAGATTGACTGTACCTATTATGATTTCCTTCTGTTATGATGCAACATATCACTTTTATGTCGATGAAAACAGCACCTTGTATTAGCTGGTACCTCATACGCGTGTTAATATATAATTTCTTTGCTGTTGTAGCTGAATTCGAATGATTTAATATATGATTGAACCGTTCCTCGGCTATCCTTTTTTGAACTGTTTCCCGCTTTCGGAATTTCCAATTTTTATCTTAAGACGAAACATCAGTAGCTTCCGTCCGTTTTCGTAATCGATTTGTGTAATTTTAAAGCTGTTTTTATCAATTATATGGGTGATTTTTTAATTGCATATATTTGGAGTGTTTTCAAAGCGGAAGAATGTCATTGGTTTCGGACGTCTTTCAATGTGCATTAAATGGAGACAGTATTTATGAATTAAGTTATTAAGCAAGTTATACTTGTGTCATACTATGTTCAATATGTTTCTGTTTAATATGACTCGAAATGCGTTAAGATGAGGGAAGGGGTTAAATCGGCTTTTTGTCATTACCAAAGTGTTTATTTTTTTAAAGTCGAATGTATCAGATTTCGATTCACTGTGAGTTTATCCTCACCGTTTTACAATGAGTGTAAATATGACATTTATAAAAGAACGCGACATTTAAGTACTCTAGCAGCTAATAAACCTCTTCAGTCTATTCCCGTATTGGGAATCCATTTTTATAATGCAATTAGTATTAATGATGTCGCGTCAAGATTGACATGGGTAATTTTATCTCTTTATTCTCACCTTCTATCAGACACTGCTATATTCCACATCACGCGAAAACCAATCTTTAACATTATACAACCAGTAGAAATCTTTGCTGGCTGATCGCGATATTTCCGTATGCAAGTATAAAGCCTATGGAGAGGGGCTTGCTCCATAAGTAATCATTTGATACATTCTGGTATATATGTCAATTACTCCTTTGATTGCTTAAGCCAATTATGTGCAGCCCATGTCACCAGTGCAGTCCGTCAGAGCCATGTCAGATTGTGACCCAGTATATAGCCATGCGAGCAAGTGTCACCAGTATAGAGCAAGTCGGCATGTGACACCAGTTTAGAGCAAGGTCAGTCAGAATCTCCAGTATAAAGTCAGATCAGCTTGTGGCACCAGTATTGAAGCGGGCTAGCTCGAGTCACAAGTAAAGGGAAATACCAGCCTGTGGCATCATTATAAAGCCATGCTTGTCTGTTGCATCTGTGAAGAGACAGGCGAGCCTGTGTCACCAGTATAGAGTCAGTCTAGCCTGCGCATACAGTATAGAGTCAGTCTAGCCTGCGCATACAGTATAGAGTCAGTCTAGCCTGCGCATTCAGTTTAGAGCTAGTCCAGCCTGCGCATTCAGTTTAGAGCCAGTCTAGCCTGCGCATTCAGTTTAGAGCCAGTCCAGCCTGTGTCGCCAGTATAGAGCCAGGCCAGTCTGTTGCACGAGTATAGAGCCAAGTCAGCATGCTGTAAGAGTATCAAGCCAGGCCAGTGTATACAGTTATTAAACCTCTAGCTCTAAATTAACAAATGATACAAATCATAAATTATAAAACCTTCATTAGGCGGGTTTCGTTTGATACTGCTCATAAATCGATGACTCAGTGCGGCACGGTTCTTTAATAACATACATTTACAACTGAGGCATCAGGTTGCAGATGCAGAACAGTGAGAATTGACACATTACTTTGCACTGATGTATAAGTAGAGATTAGCCTCGTTATCCTTGTTTGATGTTTAGAGGTGATTATGATTAGTTGTGATTAATTATGTAATGTTATACAACATCTTGTATAGCTCCCGTTTGTGCATTTGATATTTGAACCGTTCCGCGAGAAAACTAACAGCATAGCCTCTGCGTAATGTATCGACCTGGATCAGCCTGCGCAGTCCTCGCAGACTGTACCGGGTCGACATATTCCGTCTCAAGGGGATAGAGATAAAGAGTAATGATTTCTGATACAGAAATTCCACAGGAGGCAAAAAAATGTCTATCCGGGTAAGCCTGCCTTGCATGCTAAGGCTGATCCGGTCGATACTTTACACAGAGTCCACCACGTTGGTTTTCTAGCGGGCGGCTCATAATGAGGACAGCTTTTCGTTGAGAGGCTGGATCCACGGCTCTGGCATACGTATCTATGATTATCAGAAGCAATAGTTCTGACTCGTCTTTCATCTATTGACTAACAAAATGAACGTATATTTAGGGAGGTAGCCAGTTGCCTAGGAAGAGTGTTGTGTGGAGAAATGGTGTGAGAAAGCCAGGGATAAGTGGTTTAAAGGGGGGAGATGTTTGAAACGGCGTCCAGAATGAAAAGTGATCGCCGCGTGGAAGGGATAGGTCATGGGGTGACGTAATCGAAAAGGGAGCAACCAACATTATTATTGTTAAGAAAACCCCTAGTATATGTTTGAAAAAAGCAACCGTTATGAATCAATTAATTGTATTGACTGATTTAAGAAACAAAATCTATCATTATTTCAAATCTTTATCTTTAGACACATTTAATTTGTATTTAATAACTTTTCCCCAACTTCCTAGGCTATGCTTTTTTTTTAATAGTTTGATTTAGGCTACGCTATTTTAATTGTTTGGTTTACGGCCCCGAAATTCGGGGGACGTTTTTATAAACATATGTTGAATTTCTAAACTTAAAACGTTCCTCCCCATACAGTTTGTTCATTCTGTCCATTGTATTCTTGCTATATGTTGACTATACAAGTGAACTATTTCTTTTAGTTTCATAAATGCTTAATTTTGATATTTTCTTTAATTTGCTTATACGATCGACTATTTTTAGAATGCAAAAGCTCGAGTGCAAAGACTATAGGACATTTCGAGGGTTTGACTCTGGTAGTTTATCCCATTGGCATATTCGAACAAGGAACTCTAATAATTCACTACATCTGCTAAATCATTAGCACTCCCATACATCTCCGTATATATTAAAATAGTAGTTATAGTGTTTCTTCCTTGGGGCTAAGGATTGTTGGGTTAGCCCAAATTCTTTAAAAATAGTAGTTAAAGTGTTCATAGTTAACTATGCAGATGTAACAAACATGCTTGCAAAGATATTTTTAAAGACCATACTGCCTCTTACCCATTCACCGCAAATAACAATCAATGCATATTCAGGTGAGACAGCTCGTCACGAGCTGTCTCTCCTGAGATAAACATTGCTTGCCACTTACACATTATATTTTCCAAATTGCCTAATGGACGAACCAATGCAGTGATCCAATGATCAATATGGTAGATTAATGGACGAACCAATGCAGTGATCCAATGATCAATATGGTAGATTCAAGTTTGTGTAATTTAGCAGTGAAAGAGTTAAGATAATTCAGAGAGTTTTGAATGATTGAACGGCGACAATTTGACCGTGCAGATACATACTCTGATTTGAATCGTTTTCGGTCGCAACAAGGTCAAAGCTGCATCAGACGACCTTTGAAATATTCTAGACTAAGCTATATATAGAATCCATATAAATAGTTTCAAATATCGTCTGCTTCAGATTCCTCATAATGGCGTCTTCACGTGGGGAAGTGTTTATTTTTTCTCTTATATACATTTTGTATTGTCATTTGCTATGAATTAATGCATTTTGTAATCTCAAATTTCCAGACAATTATTCTTATTTCCCTTATATGTTTGCAAAGCTCTTAATGTTAATGTTACGATGAAAAGTGTTAACATACGATTCAGACGAGAGTGTTTACTTGCATGTGTCTTCTTGCCGATACCGGCCGAGCTCCGTTCGCTCAGTCGGTAGCGAAGTGGACTGTTCATTTTCAGGAGTAGGGAATTCGAAACCCAGCTCGGCCAACACTCTTGCTCAAACTAGTTTTAAATGCTTGATATATCGACCGTTATATAGGGAAGAAATTATAATATTGTCAGACAACACTGTAATGTAGGCGATAGAGAGTCCACTTCGAAGGTGCGGGGTACATTGGTTCGATCCTAGACTATGTAATAATATAGGATATACGCATTGAAGATCTCCGTCGTCTTTAATCCTTTCCCTCATATAAACGCGTTATGTGGCATTTGCAGCAGCCGTCTTTTGAAAACACTCAAAATGAGCAATTTCTTCTTTTTTCACAGTGTTCTCAAGTCTATCTTAAAGTTCATCTCTTATTTAATGGGAGTTTTCACATTTTCGCCAAGATGTATATAACAGTCGTCTGCTGTAGTTGTAAATGGGAAAGGGTAAATATTAGTGACAAGCGACGATCCAGATCCGCGTGTGTCTCTACATAGTTTGATCGGAAACGTAATCGTCCACATCTATGACATAATATGACCTTTAGTCGACGATACAACTTGTCGTCTAGTGTTGATGTTGTTTACGATGTTTGCAACACTTTTTCCACTCATATAACGGCGACCAGTTCACTTACTAATGCTTTTCCAGGCATTATCATATAAGTTCTCAACACAAAATACTTTCCAAACAACCAGCTGCTTTTTCACATTGACGTTTAGCCCATTGGTGAAAGACGAATGACGTATGTCACGGTGACTTTTGTCAAACGTCGGAAAGAATGTTGGCCGAGCTTGGATTCGAACTCACAACCCCTCGACTGAGATACCGGGGCTCGACTCCGACTATACAAGTACTCACCTATATCGTCATTCAAAACTATTTCAAAATCGTCTAAGGTTGCTTTGTGTGAGACGTGGTATTTTTAGCAAGCTGGAATTCTATGTTTACTTTGTTCACTTTCTGTGGTCTTTTTGAAGTCAGACAAATAACATGGCGCCCACTCAATGCCTTAAACCGATTGTCTATCACTTCAACTAGACTCGCATTATTTGAAAGCATCGTTTGACAAGCAGGGTAAAATCACCTGGCATTTAACAACTGTATTTTACAAACACATATGAAGCCATTAAACATTTAGAAAATGTGGCAATTGCTTCTTTTTATTTGTAGTCAATACCTTTCCCACTCACAGACGCATGTTCATGTATCTGTATCAACCAACTGTTGAACTGTTGAAGGATAGATTGTTCATAATAAGCAATTTGTATACGCCCGTTTTGAAAAATAGGGGACGTATTATGGCGAAGCGTTGTCCGTCCATCTGTCCGCCCGTCCATCCAATTTTTTCCGGCCTACTTCTCCTACACAGTTTCAGATATTGATGCCAAACTTGGTAGAAATAATCATCAGCACATGACATTGTGGGTGTACCTATTTCCTAGAGTTATGCCCCTTTTTAGACTTCATTACCTTCATATAATGTATTACCTTTCTGGCGGGCGTATGTTGTGTCAATTTAGTACTCTTGTTTATTTTGCAATCATATTTTAAACTCTGTTTCATAGTAATACTTTCATTTACCGACATTATTCATATCTTTCATATATGTTTTAAAAGTATTTTCTTGCATATGTTGTATATGCGGAAATGGTTTAAAAGGGCAGCCTGCTTCAGAAGACCTTTTATACTATTTCATAATAATAATTATAATTCGCAAATGAAGCAACACATTTGGTCGAATCAACTATTTAAAGACTTTTTTCATATTTTGCATCTTGGAAAGGGAACAGTCGCGTAAAGTGAGACGAAAGTAAATATGTCTAGTACATGTAGTTATATAAACTTACCTAAAAAAAGTTGTCAACAACTCTGCAATATTGTTTGATTTCCAATATTCCATTCGTTACCACTTTGTCCCCAGGTGTTTCGAAGCGGACGACTAAAGTATCGAAGCAGACGGTGAGTTTTAACAATATTGCACGAAAACCAACGTCATTAAATCGAAACGAAGTCCGGTTTTACGGATATAATCATTGACATATTATGTCACGAAACATAGTTTTTCTACGCAGTACAGGGACACGGTTTAACAAGATGTGTTTTTTTATCGTGGTGCCCCATTCTATATGGCATACACAGTTTCCGACCGGAAAGATGGTGCGGCATTACTCTGAAAATCACGGCGAAATCCGTCGTCTGCTTTTGAATTAGATGTAAAATGGACAAAAATAACTTCTTTTAATTGGTCTGTGGAGAAAAATATCAGACGTAGATTTAACGCATCCTTAGCTTTACAATTTATCTGATGTCGTCTGCTATAATGCTTCCACCTGAAGACGCATCTGCCACATACACTTTTTGAACATAGGAAAAGGAGAACATGCTTAAACCCGAGATTTATTCCAGCACGTTTATCTACTCTTTTCTTAAGGGTGTTCTTTCATTAAGTGAGGTATATAGCTTCCCCAAAGATGTTTTCAGTGTCGTCTGCTGTTGCTTACTTATAAAGTCAACGGGTTCAGCTTCAAAGGATATCTATCATATTGAAACGATAGAAGTATAAATGTGATACAACGCTATTAGCGATATCAATATTTGTCTATATATAGTATCTACAAAAATCGCCTGCTGCAGAGGCAAAAATCGTCGTCTGTTTTGTCACGGAGTTGGTAAAACTATTTGTTTGTAGTATCCGCAAATTTCGCCAGCTGCACAAGCAACAATTGTCGTCTTTCCTGTCACAGTGGTGGTTAATTTAATACAGACTTAACAGCATACTCGGACAAGACACAGTGGTGGTTAATTTAATACAGACTTAACAGCATACTCGGACAAGACACAGTAGTACTACCTGCTCAGACTAATCATAACAAAATCTACCTTGATCAAATAGGTTGTGCGTAACTCATTTATTTTGTTCTTGTAAAATACATTATATCAGTTATATCCCGACGACGGTTCACTTATTTATGAGCCCTTGCTAAGCAAAGCAATACTCGGCTAAGAAGTGTCTATTGCCAAAAGGCACTCCACCATAACCAGCGCGACTTGGAATCGAACCCGATACAACCGGTTCCAATTCCTCGACGCTAACGACTCGACCAGCGAAGATTCTAATGGACGTTAAAAGATAGCGGCGATTACATTGTAATGTAATTCAGAGGTAATTGCTTGGTTGTTCTGTCGCCTACATCAGGATCACGTGTCCGTCATTTATATGTCTATTTCTTCGTCTGTCCGTCGTACTGTGCCATACTTGAAGGCGACACGTGTGTTCCGGTGAACACTCTCTTTTCAGATTGCATTACGCTAAGCATACAATGTCGCATATGTGGACACAAACGTCGTTATCAACTAGCATTCATACATTTTACGAAGATTCCTTGACACTACGACTGCAGTTCAGAATTAATCGAGCTTTATAAGAATACATTTTGTGAAGAGGATCGGCTATAATATAATGCAATCAACACGATTTCTATAGACCCTTTTATATTCACAGAACATTGCAAAATACATACAAGAAAAAGACCAACCCTGATAATGGCAATATTGACATGTTAACCCTTTCCCTCATATAGACGGTTTCTGACGCCTCTGCACCAGAAGGTTTTTTGAAAACATAGTGACAAAAGTAGAAATTGCTCAAAACGAGCAATTTATCCTTTTTCCACAATGTTTAAACTTTAAGTCATCCGTTCAAGTATAGAGATTTTCTATTTTTTGACAAAATATGTTCAAAGTCGTCGCTGCAGAATGTTCGTATGAGGTAAAGGTTTAAAATCACCTCACTGTACTTTCGGACTAGGTGTATCGTACAATATATGCTCACTTAAATCCGCCTAGTAATAGTTATTTTACCCAGGAATCATTAATATACATGAAATAATATTGAAAACGGCGTTAACCCTTTCCCTCATGTAGACATTATTTGACGCCTCTGCAGCAGACGACTTTTTGAAAACATAATGGCAAAAGAAGAAATTGCTTAAAACGAGCAATTTCTCCTTTTGCCACACAATCCACGAAGTAGTGTTGTTCGACATATGTTTTGTAGACTTCAATAGTTTTTCTAACATATATTTTGAAAAAAGGACTTGAAGCCGACAGAAATATATATATGACACTGTTTTAGAATGAAAATAAAAGCCCCCATTTTCCGATAACAGTCTTAATATCTCGGTTTCGGAAAATGGACTTTATATCACGCGGTGACAAAAAATGAGTCCCCCGGGGGTCGGCGGGCAGTGATTTATGTTCTATACTATGCTTTATGTCCCGGATTTAACACGTCCGATATTCCTGTAGAATGGTTATCTCTTAACCCTTTCCCTCATATAGACGCTTTCTGACGCCTCTGTGGCAGACAGCTTTTTTGAAAAAAAGTGACACAAGAAGAAATTGCTTAAAACGACCAATTTCTCCTTTTGCCACAATAGTTTCAACTTTTAGTCATGTTATCCATTAAATTATAGAGATTTTTTATTTGTTGACAAAATATGTTCAAAGTCGTCTGCTGCAGAATTGTCGTATGAGGGAAAGGGTTTAACGGAAATGCTATTGTATAAGCCTTTTGATTGAAAACGTTAAGAGGAAAACGTTCTAATATCTAGCACATTTAAAACAGAGTTGAACACACTGTGGGTATAACAGGAAAACATGTTCGTTCTAGGTAATTTCTCTTGTTATCACAATGTTGTCAAAAGTGATCGTCACCAAAAACGTCAAATGCCGTTCTATATTAGAGAAAAGGTTAAATGTAATACGCGTCAAGTCTCATCTGGGACGCTAGACTGAATACAGGAAATATATATGTATTAGGGAACACTTATACTGCCTTCGTATGGAGCAATCGTTTATAGCGACGTGTTAGAGTGTTTGTCTACGGATCAGCGGCCCGAGTGTCGAGCTCTGGCTAGGTCAGATCTGTATGTACTGTTACAATGGCGCCCTCCGTGTGAAAGACGCGAGAACGTTTCACAATATTCTATGGAAATTCGATACGTTAGGCAGAGTCCACAATGTTGGTGTTATCGCAGGACAGCTCAAATGGTCGGTTTATATGGGCTTCTGCAGCTTCGTTTACAGGGAAACACCAGACGTGTTCCTAAGAGGGGGCGGGGTTAATTAGATATCTTCGGTAATGTTGTCACAAATGGCCATTTAGCAGTATGATATCCCAACTTGTTTATGGAAAGAAACTAGAAATTGGAATGTTTATGGGGGCGACTGACGCCTTCAGTACGTTGTTTCACGCACGATATATAGGACATTGTGTTCCAAGAAAACAAACAGTGTGTACTGGTGTTTCAATATACGATAACAAGTTTCCTTCGGATATAATGTTCTTTATAAGTTTCCGTAAATCATTGGCGAGCGGATAAAACTGCCCCGCTTTACATGCTTATTAGGCATTTCACTCGTCGCAAATAAACAGAGATCCAGAGAAGGGCGATATACCACCTCCTTTCCCCATAGTTCCGCTCATTGTTCAACTAAATCCTATGGTGTAGGTACTCAAAAGAATCGGACCATTTAGCGATTATTTTACTACCATTATCTAGAGGTCTGATTCGTAGAGTATGATTAAATCGTAAAATGATTATATTTTGTTATTAATTTTGTAATTAATTGTTTTTATTACATTTCTATCCATCAAAAAGATAAGGATATCTCGGTGAAAGAAAATTCATAATCGTTGATTTACATTTAATTAACACCAGTGAATTAAATTACCTATAATCTCGTACACAATTGCGCATGCGTGCTCCCTTTTTCCACGGCCACGCCTCATCCGATAAATAATGCGCAAAGTAAGTGAAAATACAAAAGATAATCCCAGTAAACATAAAATATAGTGAGAGACGCGCAATGAAAGATTTAACGTATTACAACAAATAACAATGAAATATGATAATCTCTATGTAATCTACTGTAGGCAAATTTACCCGAATGTAATAGAATATAGTCAAACTTGTGTTAGCGAGCACCTCTGTTAAACATCCAACTTGTATTAAGCTGCCTCTTGAAGAATAACCGAAAACATCATTTTCTTCTTTGTTTCACTTGTATTAACCAGTCACCTGTGTTCCGCTGCCATATTTTGTTTCTCTCATGGGTGGCAGCCTAAGACAAGTTTGACGGTATATTGTAATGTATTGTATATATGTTACAGTCAATCTGTGAAACCAGCTGGGAATACTTCTCAAACAAGGCTTCTCTGAATTTGAGTTCAACTGTTGTCTAATCCATGTTGTATGACTTAATAATTCAAAATGTAATGAACGTACAGAAGCAAGTGATTTTATAACAATAATGAGTAATTATATTGCTAAAAACAACCAGTTCGATTATAGCAATAATTAAAGAATAGTTAAACACATTCTTTTAAAAGAATAAATTTTGATGACAGCGCAATTAAATAACACAATGAAAGGTAACCAATTGTGAACCAATTATAATAATGCAATTAATAATGATGATTGGTCTATACTTATATTTTAGTTACACAATTAGTGAACGTTTGCATCACTTAAATTATTATCAAACCAATCATTGTAGGTAATTTAAGTGAGCCCCTCCTATTCTACAACCCAGTAAGCTTGCATTAATTAAGATAAATTACATCTTACAAAGTCATTTCACGAAAAGGCTAAAGATTTTAGCCATTTCATGAAATGGCTGATTCCACAGATTAACTGTTATATATGTCAACATATGTGAAACAAAATTTACAAAGTGCCAAAAAGAAATTCCTTATAACAATTATTATTGAGTATGAATATAATAAAGATAAACATACTTTTATATTCATTTTATCAAGTAAACTATACTATTCATGATATAAAACTCCTTATAAAACCCAAGTTATTAATACACAGATTGGATGAAATTGCACGGGCCAATCTGTGTAACATTGGCATTGAAATTTCAGACATTTCATGAAAAGCCTGAAATCTTTAGCCATTTCATGAAATGGCTGGTTTCACAGATTGACTATAACAGGCGACAGGTAAATTGCAACCCCGTGTCAAAAGCGAACCGTGAAGTCTTAGGGTGAAGCATCGTATACCATCTACATCGTTTGAATATTCACAGGTTCGATCCCCTTTCGCGGTGGTCAGCGTGAAGAGGATTTGAGCCGTCTCGCGAGAAAACCAACATGGTGTATCTGCGTAAAATGCCGACCCTGATAAGCCTTAGCATGCAGGCCTTCGCGGATGGACACTTTTCGCCTCATGTGGATTTTCTTTTTCAGGAATCATTACGATATACCTCTATTCCCACCGAAACGGAATGTGTCGGCCGGATACTTTACGCAGAGTTCACAATGTTGGTTTCCTCACGAGACGGCTCATATTACCTGTGTCTAGCGTGTTGTCTTTGCGTTTAATGAAGACGCAGGAGAGCCTGTACGTCTTCACAGTCTAATATCTCGCGGGACGGCTCATATGCGTATGTGGCCTGTTCACGGGCGACTCGCAAGGGATGTTTTAACAAACCGCGTTACAGCGGATAAAGTTCACATTTAATCTTGTTTTTATTTAACCGTAGACTCCGTCCTGATAAGTAAATATAGCTTAATAGAACATATAAAAGACGTCTAGTAACTCGTATGAAAAGTTAATTCAATTTAATCTCGCTAAGTAGAAAGAAACGACAGAATTGTTTCCCAGACTGGTAATATTATTAGTGTATTCCAATTGTCAATCGTATCCGAGAGAAAAAGTTTATTGAACCCATTTAAAATCGAAAGCAAGCCTATAGATACATAAATATTTAATTCCAGTTTTTCTTAATATACCAGTCTTTTCGACCGATTGTTTGTTGATTATCTTGTTAAAGATCATTATACAATTCATATAGATATTCATGAAATATTTACCATTCTCTCAAATGTTTTGTTGTGAATTATCACAAAATCGAATGGTTATACTTTTAAGCAAACCTGAGGAAATAGTGCTCAATGTGATCTATTATGATAACTCCACCTGCATCGTCAATCAATCCGTTTTATTGTACTTGTATATGACCGCCGAGAATGTTATGTAACACTAGTATTACTCGGCTTTGTATTGTGCTACTCAGAGCGTATGAAATTGACATTTTTCTCGAGACTCGGTTATTTCCTTGAAGTTATCATTCTTACTCCTGAGACAAGTTGTCAATTTATACAAATTACAATACCAGACTTAAAAACATTACAACAATTTGAAAGTCTGAACATGCTACCTATTCTCCCCTGGTGATTTACCGCCAATGTTAACCACTTTCCACTTAACAACACATATGCAATGGACTAGTTTAAAAAATATACAGTTATGTAAACTCTTTATAAATGAAGGAAACGATTATTGAATAAAGTTTAAGACATTGTGTTTAAAGGAGAATGAATAATTTCTCCTTTTGCCACATTGTTTTCAAAGATAGTCTGATGCTGTGACTTCAGAAAGCGTCTACATTTGCGAAAGGATCAAATGTCAATTTCTCTAAAGAAAAATAGACCTTTAATAAAAAAAAAAAAGAAGAAGCGAATATCACCAAAAAAAAAAGATAATTGATAACAGTTACAATCATCCACTTTAAATACAATCGCAGGGTGACCCAACAAGCCCTTTACAGGCACTGAATTACGAGAAAACCGACATAATGAACTCTGCGTTATGTTTCACTCCATATAAGCATGCGCAGTCCGCGCAGGCTAATCCGGGCATTCCGCATCATGGGGATAGAGGTATATACTAATGATTTAAGAAACAGAAAATCTACAGGAGACGATAAGTGTATGTCCGGGTGAGCCAGTATGACATGCCATCTGAGTCGATACTTTACGCGGGACTGCTCGTTTCCTTTCGTCAAGATATGTTTGTCCTGGAACATGTTAAGGAACAGACGTCTCTAAAAGTTGATCTCCGTTAATCGGTTAATAATTGTTTCATGTAACATCGAGGGAATTACGTTAATAATTGTTTCATGTAACATCGAGGGAATTACGTTAATAATTGTTTCATGTAACATCGAGGGAATTACGTTCGTAAATTGATAAACGACGAACATCTTTCAACACTTCTCGCCTTTTGTATATCTAGGGATTCCGAGATTTTAACATTTTTTAATTACAGTTCCGCCTGGATGTATAGCGGGAATATATCTCAATATATGGCACGAGAATGAATTTCAGAAATCTTTAATAGCCACAATCTACCTGTGGTTTTTTTCCCGTCTGAGATTTCCAGAGTCACTAATTTTGTCCTTGTAACATATACTGGAAGTACATACATCTATAAGTAGATGTCAATGGTTATAGATATTTATCGTTCTGAACAAGTTCTGCTTTTTTTCAACAATATCTAAAATCGCCTTAGTGCTGTAGTGTTGTACTGGTAGAGCGTCGTCCTAGGGGATTTTCTGTTTCAGCAATCATTACAGCGCAGGCTGACATTGGTCGATACATTACGCAGATGCCATAATGTTAGTTTTCTCGCAGGACGGCTCATTTACATGTTTTGTAAATGTGACAAATCGTGCCTGTATCAGTGAAAGCTATTCCTCTACTCACAACCGACATAATTTTCCAAAATAGTCCCAGAAGTGGTTTTTGTCACACTTCCAGTGTTTGTTAAGCGCATGTCTAGACTGCTCTAAACCATTGGCAACCCGCCGAAGCCCACAAGAGGCCTAGTACAAAGCGAGGTCATATAATATATGTTTTTAAATCGAAACAGACATCGTCATGTCTAAAAGTACACAGTAAGGACGGAAGTAGTAAACAATACTACTCGAATGCTGAAATAGAAATGGGGTCAATAGCTCTTGCATAAGGTTCCAAATTCATGGATCCAATATGCAAATTAGATGAAGTATTTAAGCCAATCAAAACAATCGATGTTTCTGTCCGGTACACTCGAATGCTGCTTTCTGCATCACAAACAAAAGCCGTTTGATGCATGAGAACCGGGTAGTTTTTAAACGACCATTGATTGGGTTGGTTGTGATGCATGATAACCGGGTAGTTTTTAAGCGAATATTGTTTGGTTGAGTTGTGATGCATGAGAACCGGGTAGTTTTTAAACGATCATTGTTTGGTTTGCTTGTGATGCATAATGATGGGAGTGGCTTGTAATTCGATCTCTGTTCTATGTAGTAATCGATTCCTAGCGGCGACGGTGGATTGCATGGTAGATGTAAGGCCCAGACACTATTGGTATCGAATGTTTGGTTTGCTGGTGCCTGGCATATATAAAATATTCGAGCATCACTCGTCCTTTCAATAATGGTGACACTATAATCAACAAACAATTGAGTATACCTGGAAATATAAATATATCATATAATCATTTAAAAATAAAAAATAGACTCTGCTATTTTCGCATGCAGTCGTTAGACATGGCTTGTCGGTCATTTCTGCCGGAAATTACCGACAAGTCCAACTCAATACCGATATCTTACGACTCAGTACGAAAATGTTCGAAGATATATCATTTTAATAAATACCGAACGCGTACGGGAAAAATGTTGGCTATTTGAGTAATACATAAACGTTACTTATTTTTACACATAACTGCAAACAATGGCTGGCTATTTAGCTATTTGAGGGCGGGGACTTATTGCATTTGCAATCAGTAAAGACTCGAATACTCTGATAAGCAAATTTACTTCCAAACGTACACCAATCAACATAATCATAAGTATAATATATTATGTAAGAATAATGACTAGTAAGTGAGCCATTACACGAGAAAAACAACAACATTGAGTCCACCTACCTAAAGTATCCACTCCGATCTGCCTAAGCATTTCGCGCAGGGTAACCCGGGCAGGCACGTTTCGCCTTCTGTGGATTTTCTGTTTCATGAATCATTTCGCCATATATCTATCCCACTGTGACTGATTGTGTGGGCCCAGGCTGACATGTTCGTTACATTACGCAGAGTAAATAATGTTGGTTTTCTGATTGTGTGGGCCCAGGCTGACATGTTCGTTACATTACGCAGAGTAAATCGGGTTGGTTTTCTGATTGTGTGGGACCAGGCTGACATGT